>CM045767.1:104578138-104695969 GCA_025200525.1 Camellia lanceoleosa | reverse complement strand
ACTTGAGAATGATCACGCACACTTTGGAAGCAAGGCGTGATAGATTTATCAATCTATTGACTTAAGTGCCGGTAAAACTCATGAATCGACTTTAGAATGATCATGCACCGCTGGGGCAAGGCAGAATAATCAACATATTAGGCTTGTGCCCCGGTGACCCCGTATCATGAATGCGACTTTAGAATGATCATGCACCCCACAGAAAGGCGTGATAGATTTATCAATGCGGCTTAAGTGCGGTGGCTCAAGAATCGACTTGAATGATCATGCACCTTGGGGCAAGGCAGTTAATCAACATATTACGCTTAAGTGCTTGGCCGTCATGAATCGACAGAATGATCATGCACCCCTGGAACCAAGGCGTGATAGATTTATCAATCCTATTAAACTAAGTTCCCTGGTAGACTCATGGATCGACAGAATGATCATGCACGCTTGGAGCAAGAGCATGATAGATTTATCAATCTATTAGGCTTAAGTGCCCCTAGGCTCTGAATCGACTTAGAATGATCATGCACCGCCTAGGGCAGAGCAAATTAATCAACATATTAGGCATAAAGTGCTGAGTCGGCTCATTAATCAACAGAATGATCATGCACTTGGGCAAGGCGTGATAGATTTATCAATCTATTGGCAAAGTGCCCTAGTGGCTCATGAATCAACTTGAGAATGATCATGCACCAAGCTGGGGCAGGCCGGTAATCAACATATTACTTAAGGGCCCCGACGTCATGAATCGACTTGAGAATGATCATGCACCAGGGGCAAGAACAGAAACCAATCAACATATTGGCTTCGACAAGTGCCCCAACCAGCTCATCAATGGACTTGAATGATCATGCTCCCCCTGAGGCAAGGTCATTATAGATTTATCAATCTATTAAACTTAAAGTGCCCCAAGGCTCGTGAATCGATTTCAAAATAATCATGCACCTGAGGGCAAGGGCGTGATAGATTTATCAATCTATTCGATTAAGTTCCCAGTAGGCCCATGAATCGTTTGACATAATATAGCGAACTATTGACATCTGAATTATAAGATTGCCATGATATTCAATCATAGAAAGGTCCAGCAGGTAATCATTCTATCTAAAGTAGTGAAACAAGAAGATAATTTTCATTAATAAATTGGTAGCAGACGTTAGCCAATTTATACATGAAAACTACCGGAACCAACAAAAGTCCTAAAAACAAAACAATACCTTAAAGGAAAGCATTTCATAAAATTGAATGACTCCCAGATCAATCGCTGAGATTGACTCAAAGTAGCTCAATGTCCACTGCTCATAAGAAATTGGCAAGGCTAATGCAACCCCAGTATCATCAAGGCCTTGAGCCACCCGTGTTTGAACCCCGATTCTCAAACTTTGGGACTTCATCTCGTATTCTTTGAAGGCGGCGCCTTTTCTTGCCAGAATCGGCGAAAGCCTCCAGATTCTGCCTTTTCTTAGTCGCCTTCAACTACGCTAACTTTCGGTCTCCATCTTGTTAAGTGCCTCCTTGGCTAGCCTAAGCGATTCTTTGCTGCATTAAGTCCTATCTTTGGCATCGAAGCAGGCTAATCGATGGCAAAACCCCTTTCCGCCGAGGGCTGTTCCTTTGATCCGATCCAGCAACTTAACTCATCATCTCAAACTCGGCCCTACTCTTTTGATCGACCACCTCGACTACAAGCGGTCCAATCCTCTCGAGGGCATCGTGTGGCGGCGGCCCAAATCGGCGATCTTGCCCGGCCGTCGCAAAAGCGAGTTGGGATGGTTAGATGCCATACAGCCAAAATCAAAACAAGTCAAAGTTCACCTACCAAAAGGGCCAAGCTGCCTGATAGGGCTATAGCCACCAAATCCGTCTGACATGAAAGGGCCTTATCGGTTGGTAGGAGGCGGCGCCACCAGCTCAAAGGCTACAGTAATGATGGATGCGTCGGAGGCAATCAACGTGTCTCTGATCTTTGGCTGAACAATAAAAGGAACAACCACATCCGATTCTTCTAAGCGAGGCCTTTTATCGACAAGACTATCTTCTGAACCGGCCTCTCTCTCGGCGCTATGCTTCTTGCCCCCCTCTTCCGGAATCAACCGTTCATCAATGACCAGTTGTTCAACCTCTTTCGCCGTTTCGGCCGCAACAATCTTAGCTGGCTCTTCAATAACGGGTTCGAAAGATTCAACCAAGGTAGGTCCAGAGAGGGCGGCCTCGGCCTTTTTCTGGGCAGCCATATGCTTGGCATTTTTCTTTCGAGCCATCTGCGTGAGGCTTTCCCCAGCCATACCTTTAAAAAAATCGCCAGGTAGGTCTCCCAAACCTCCAAAAATATCCCCTGAAGAAAACTCCGCCCAACCCGAAGTGGACGTGAGGTGGTGACTATGTCTGTTTGTCTCAAATCTTAGAGTTTAGGGCCTCGTCAACCTCTTGGCCTCCTCGGTGAACTCTCATGCAGTTCGTGACTACCTCTACCACCGGCTCGGCGTCTTGCCCAGTGAGCTTGAGACCAACTTGTCTCGAGACTCTTGAAGCTAGGGAAGATAAGAGCCTGGCTATTGATGGCGGATGGAATTGGAATATTGTCGCGTAGAAAAAATAGTGTAAGTAGGCTCGTGTCGAAGAAGTATGTGGGCAGCTCTCTTATACAGCAAGTTTGGATGGCGAAATATCGAGTCTGATCGCAACTAGCAAGGACCCGCGTCGTCGGTAGAAACGAGAATCTTCTTCAAATTACTACTAAAGACAAAGGGTTAGACGCAGAGGGAAAGGCGGTAAAAGAAAAGCTTAGTAAACACAAGGAGACACCACGGCAACTTTGGTTCACCCCTCCATCAGGAATAGGGTCTAGGCGACCCTCGTCTTATCAAATTCCCAATTCCCTCGGATATTGACCATTATGTCATCCTGCGCTTGCAGAGGCGAGCATAGTTACCAAATGATAGTCGGTATCCTTGGCCTAGAAATACCGCCCAAAAGCCAGGAAGATTTGGCTAAGGCATAGCAATCTTAGAATGGCCGGAATCCCAAGATCGATCCGGCGGGTTCAACTCTCGATCCCCATTCTGATTCAAAAAGTTCACGTTGAAATTTGAGAAGAATCGACCCCAATAGCGAAGGGCGGCCTAAGGAATGGATGTAGGGGAAAACGGACCCCACCTTCTGCAATGGATAAGAGAGGAAAAACAATTGAATTTTGATCCTCTCTCTCCATATCCAGAGTGTTGTCCGTCACTAGAGATAGATGAACATCGTCGATGATGGAAAAGTGTCGCCGGAATCCGGAGACAAGATCCTCAGAAAGGAGGTCTTTCAAGTGTTTGGCCATTTTCACGGGGAATAAAGGGTTTCACCAAAATGAAAATAATAAACAGAAAGTAGGATTGCAAAGAAAAGAGAAGAAGACTTCACGAGGAGCAAGGGAGGCGAGGGTGAGCGGAGAAGAGTTGCGAAAATCTTTTGAGTCGGAGAAGGGATATCCGCTAGAGGTCCAAAAGTGTCGAATACTCAACAAAGCGTGCATTGAAAGAATTTGAAATTTTAAATCCAATAAATCTGAGACACACGATTGAGGCGAGCGTAATGATGAGCGAAAAGGTGTGCGCATCATGACATCTATATTGGAGTGCGCAAGCCTTTCTATTTTAACTTTTCCAATTCAAGACCAAACACACCGTTAACTTAGTCAATGGGCGATTCGAGGCCAAATATGGAAAAATCGAGGTGCGTACCATTTGAAGTGATATTAATCGGTATCCTACGAGTGGAGCAGAATATAATATATGCGAATAGGTGTAAGTCCTTAGGGCCGAATAAAAGAAAGGACAATGATTAAAAAGTAGGCCCTAGCCCCGAGGATTGATCTGAACGTGTATAAATACAGGAACAACGGTTATAGAAAGGTATGTAAGAATCACTTCACTTAACTTAGTTAACAAGCTATCTTGAGTGTATGAACTAACTTATGCAGCCAGTGCTAATTAGGCACCCCAGGCAGTGTTTGTATCTTTTCAGGTGACTAGCTGAGGATCACTAGCATCTCCCAGGATCCGAAGAGTATTTCCAAACCACTTCTCCACAGGTGATAATGGAGTAGAATTTTTTATTGACTAGCTGCGTATGTTGTTAAAATATCAGAATTCAAGATTTAAAAATAACAAAATTTGTTGTGCATAATGTAGTTGGTATATAGGTAAGAGAAAGTTCACTTCATAATGGAGAATTTTACTATGGATGCAACTTTTAGTGAATTATATTACTACATTTCATTGGCTCAATTAAAAGCATAAAATTTGCATGGAAAATGTCATATATAAGCAATTTTTTACCACCATGTGTATTTATTATAAGCATCTATGGTGGGATACCAAACTATTTAGCATTGCCAAAAATTTGATAGCGGTCACCAAAGCGAGAACTCTAGTGGGCTATTATACCTCTTGCCATATATTAACACATGAAATGCACCCTTTGAAATTATAAATTTATGTAAATATCAACACACACTACAACAAAACTAACTATTTGACATCATGCTTACAACATGCATTAAATGCATAAGTAGTTAATACATTCTCTGACATTTTTATTTTTGCATCAGTTAATGTTTTGTCAATAACGACATACATACCATGTAATTCGTTGATTCATATATTTATAACATGCAAAAGTATGTCGTAAAAATATATGCTTTTACGACTTACAAAAAATATAAATAAAATATTTGCATAGCCGACATACATTTAATGTTGTAAAATATTATAACTTTACACGACATGCATTAACATGTGTGAAAACTTAAAAAAAAAATTCAATCGAAATTTTTTATGGCATAAAAGCATGCCGTAAAAATATATATTTTCACATACAAAAATATGTCATAAAATATTTGTACTTAAGATGACATACATTTCATGTTGTAAAATATTATAACTTTACGGCATGCATTAGCATGTAAGTGAAAAGTTTGATAAAATTTCAATTTCAATTCGATTTTTTTTTTTTTTTGGATTTAAAAAATCTAACAATTTCCAACCAAGCTACCCACTTTAAATTTTCATAATTGAGGACAACGTAAAAAATAATTTATACAATATTTTATAATTTAGTGTCTCTTTTAAGATATAACTGCACCCAGTGAGATTTTGAGAAAAAAAATTACATATTCATGAAAAAGTTTATAATTTTAATGATTAATATTTATATGGCTTCTCATTAATTTGTAATTATTATTTTTTAAATTACCTTGATTTGATATTTTTCCTTCTTTTAATAATTTATTTATTTTTTACTTTTTAGATGTGCCTAATCTGAATGCAACTAAAAAATAAAATATTTGTAAAAAAATATAATAAAATATAATATATATGAAATGTATTAAATTTTATATTTTTTTGAATTTAGTGATTTTTAAAAAAAAAATTATTAAGTATATGTGAATTATTTGAATTTTAAATTTTTTTTATTAAGTATATGTGAATTATTTAAATTTAAAAAGTAAAAACAATTATTTAAAATATTTAAAAACTTGCTCAATTATTGAAGAACATTGCCCCATTACTCTCTCACTCACTCTCTGGCTCTCGATCTCTCTCTCTCTCTCTCTCTCTCTCTCTCTCTCAACCATCTTTAAACCCTAATCTCTATCAACCGATCGAATCAACCTTCTTCAGCCCCGTTTGATCTAATCTCATAGCGATTGGTGATTCATCTAAGATCCAATCTCAGAGTGATTGGTGATTCATCTTAGATCCAATCTCAGAGCGATTGGCAATTTCGATTTTGAGATTTCGAAGCTGCACCGCCTCCACCATCTGCACCGGCGAGGGGAGGGAGCACCATCGTATTCTCTCTCTCTCTCTCTCTCTCTCTCTCTCTCTCTCTCAATACCGTATCAATTTCGATTTTATGTAAATAATTTATACATATCTTAACAGGGAAGTCTGCCTACCAAAACGGGACAGCTCAAATTCATAGCATCTCATATATATACATGTATTTGCAATCCATCAACAAGTTTCTTAAATCCTTTTGTTACTATGTTAATACAATTTCAATTATTCAATTACGTTTCAAGATTTTTATGTGATTCAATAGTTACATTAAGATAAGGGGGAAACTAAGTAAATTAAAGATAGAGGATGCTTGGCCTAGCAATACACACCACACCACACTATATCATGAACTCCCTCCAGAATCAAGTTAATGTTGTCATTGGTTTCATTGATACTAATTAGTTTTCTCTCACTTTCACGACCAATTGGTTCATTTATTAGACAATGCTACCAATATATGTGTACAAATGAGGCATCCTTCATTTTTAGTTCAATTGAGGATGCAAAAGAGTCTCAGCTCTTCTTAGGATTAGTAGTTGGCGAACATGAACGATCGCTCTGTAGCTAGGGTCAAGCCCACTAATGGGTTTCTCAAGTTTGATTTAGAGACTCAACAAGTTTCAATAATGTTTGCATGTTGACTGTTATGCTACCTAACACACAACCACCCTCTTTTTTCGAACTTGAGACCACTTGTTTAAAAATTAAATGCTAAGTAGGACACAAGCGAGTTCGAGTTGAGTTCGGTTTAGGAATATGTTCAACCTTAACTTATCTACCTAACAAGTTTGATAAAATCAAAACAAGTCAAGCTCAACTGCAACAAAGTAGCACCCAATGATTCAATGGGGTTTCATATTTAACTGCTAATCTCTCTCTCTTTCTCTGTCTCTGTCTCGTATTTAACTGCCAACTTAATTAATTTTAATCTGCAATTAATTACTGTAACAGGCCCGCGGGGGGACCTCGCTACAGCTCGGACTCGATTTGTGTCACGGTTCTTAATCTTGAACCAAAGAGTCCAAATCCAACAAATTGTTTTGAGAAAACAGATTTTTAGAAAAGAAGTGCCAAACATGGTGCTTTGCGGAATCTGAGTCCCCACCTAAATATTTTATTTTTGGGAAATTTAGGAAACCCTGACTCGTTTGCCTAAGGCCACGTGTAGTCATCACCAAAGTTGCCTCGGCTCGGGAACTTGGATGCGATTGGGGAAGGTCACTTAAGTGACCCCGCTTCGCCGATCAAAGATCAACCTCTACTAACAATGATATCTAGTTTTGAAGACATTGTGCGTTCTTATTAGGTTATTAGCCTAGATTTACTATGTGATGCGCCTGACATACAAGTATATAAATGGATCGCTGAATTGGAACAAAACATATCATGTTGGTTTGTTTGAAAATGGTTTGATGGTGCTACCCGCAGGTAGGCTAAGACGTGGGTTTGCCACCCTCGGGTGGGCTTAAAACATCGTTTTGCCACTATCTAGTGGGCTTAAAACAAACATTTGATGAATTGTTCCAATCCAAATAACCCAACCTTCACCCACAGGCATTCAGGCAGTTATATCACATAAGCACATAGCCTCATGGTAAGCATGCTATTCATGGCAGCACTCACACGCATGCAAGGATGCTAAAGCATAAAACTCACCGAGTACTCCAAGCCAAAACAGAAGCTAATTAGAAATCCATGCATGATCCTAAGTATACAGAAATGCCTAATGCAACACATGCAAAGATGCAAACTATAACAGGCTCGGCTATTGTAAACATGGCATATGGAATGCTCACTAACATGTATTCAACTTGGAATTGAAATCTGAATGCGGTTTGTATGATCGCCAAGCCTTGCATACAAAACAAATGAATAAATGCAAACATGCTATCATATCTTATGCTAATTGAAACATGCTCTAATCTAACCATCATAAAATTTGGTAAATAAAAGGAAGAAAGGCGTGGGGTAGGAAGACATGCATCACACCGCACACTTATTACAATTATGCCCTCTCACGGAGGGTCCAAAAGAATAATATCTGATCCGAATAGTACAATCCAAATAATACAGTCAAGATATGTACAAATTCCTAATTAATTAACAAAATTAACTAAGAAAACAATAAAGCGGCATGCAAGCCGAGGGGCGCCTTGACTCTTCTTCAAATGATGAATGATGCATGTCGAGTGCCCTTGTCGGAAATCCTTTGTGATGCCCCAATTAGCCTCTGTTTTGCAATAATTTTTGAAAAGCATGCAAGCCAAGGCTACTTGGATTCTTGATTTCTTTAGAGAGCAGGAAAGGGGCATGGCAATGTATTTTCACAAATGTATGCATGCCTCGATCCTCGTACCACCAATCACGCATCTCGATGCATGATGGCCGAGAAGTCGAATTGCACAACTCAATATGGAATGAATGCACATGAAAATACAACTAAGACCTAACTCCATCATGGAAAATCCGGAGTGTCGGTGACTGGGGAATCGAGACACGTTCCGTCACTCGGAGTACGAAACGTACCTCGTTTCCCGTGCTCAGGCTAACTCATATCCCAAACACAATGCAATATGCATGACATACATGGAATGCAACTAAGATACATCCTAACATGCACAATGCTACAAAATGGCATACACGATGCACAAGATAACATGGCATACACAATGCGCTAGCATACAACCTAGCATACACAATGCTATAGGATGAGATGGCATACACAATGCATAATGGACTTACACCAACATGAGTGGACCTCAGCCACACTCACATAAGAGGCCATTAGATGAAAAGGAGACACTAAAATCGTGCTGCGTCTTGGCATAAGCAAGGACCGACCCTAAGGCACCGAATGCCACTCTAACAAGACACATGGCAAGACATGGAATATGACATACTAGCATGCAAATTTCAGTAGCAAAAATTGATGCAAAACAGCCCCGAAACATGGCAAAAGTCCACCCGATGCATGAAATGAAACCCGAAATCCAAAATTAGGCACATGGAATGACTTATAGCTATACAAAGCATGCATTATTTGAACATGAATCATGATGAAAGAAGCAAGGCAGTCCCAGAAAATGCATATTTACAGTTTTAAACAAGGCCAAACAGTGAACACAAATGGGGCTAAGCTAGCATACAAAAATGGCCCTAAAATTGATATAATGAAGCAATTAGCAGCTGCTGGCCCCAAATTGCCGAGAGCACTTCAACAAAGTTGAAGAGAGGCTCAAAACATGGCATTTTACAGTTAGTGACCATACCCAAAACAGTGCACAAGCAAGCCTAAAATACTATGCAAGATAAGGCCAAAAAGAGGGCTTCAACACAAAGTATACAAAGGATGCCTCAAACAGCAAAAGACCCTTAATGAAACATGAATAGGGGGTCAAAATAAGGCTATTTACAGTTCGTACCAGAGCCCAAAAACAGAAGCAAAAGGGGCTAACAAATCATGCAAAAATAAGGCCAAAAGAGGGATACAAAGGCAAGTGGCAAATGGAAGCCCCAAACAGTGAGGATCCCTTCAACAATGTTGAAGAAGGGCTCAAAATAAGCCACTTTACAGTTTACAACATGCCTCAAAACAGTTTATACATAGGCCTAAAATACTATGCAAGGAAATGGCATAAAAGAAAGGTAAAGAAGAAAGTGCCACAAGGAAGCCTCAAATAGTGAGAGGCCCTTAAAAAAACATGAAATAGAGCTCAAAAAAATTCTATTTTCATTTAGGGTCGGAGCTCAAAAAAGTAAGCACAAGGAGCTAGAATATGAACCAAGAAAAGGGTCAAAAGGGGAGAAGAGGACTTACCCTTGAAGACTAATCTTTGACAGCCTTTTGGACCAAAATACAACACTCTTAGGCTCTGAAGAACAACCTCAAGCTGCTGGAATGGAGGATGGAAGGGTGAGGCTATGGGTTGGTGAAGAACCAAGGGGGTTAGAGTAGAGAGAGAGAGAGAGAGAGATTTAATGTGAGAGCTCCAAACCAAAATTTTCTAACCCCTAAAACCAGAGCTGGGGGGGTGTTTATATAGGCAAAAGAGTGGGGGAAAAGAGGGGGAAATTGAAATTCAAATTTCCCCCCAAAAAGGCCAAAAAGTGAGATAAAGAGGCAAGTGGTAGCTTCTGGCCTCAAACGGAAGAGATCCCTTCAACAAAGTTGAATATGGGCTCAAAACAAGACATTTTTTAGTTTATGACCAAGTCCAAAACAGCTCACAAGTAAGCCTAAAATACCATGCAAAAATAGGCCTAAAAGAGAGTTAAAGAGGCAAGTGATAGTAGGAGACCTCAAAAAGTAAAGGTCCTTAATCAAACATGAAAAGGAGCTCAAAATATGACTATTTACAGTTTGGTTGAGCCCAACAATGCTTGCAAGCAAGGCTCGAGGCCAAAATCGCACCTGGCCCCAAAAGCGGTATTAGGCACCAAGTGGTGTTCGACCACGAAGTTGGTCTCGGACCACGATGTCCCTCAAAAGGGAGGAAATAAGATATGTGCCAAAAGCAGAGCAAGCGGAGGTGGTTAAGCGATCGAACCAAGGCACCACAGTAGTCGACTCGAAAAATCGAAAGCCGGCTCCAAGCGGGAAAAATGGCCTCTGATCACGGAAGCGTAGCCTCTGACCGAGAGATGATCTCTGAGACCTCTCCTCCCTTTGGGAAGAGAAAACAGAGAAAGCGGAACTGGTTGGCAAGAGACAAAGCACAAAAGAGTCTAGAAGTCCAAGCAAGGCTCATGACGAGGACTCATAACCTCGAAACGAGCACAATATGAAACATCACCAAGCACTCAATCAGTGATGTCTGAGTCTTAAGATCGGTCAAAAATGGGGTGTCTACAATTACTGGTGGTAAGCTTCATAATTAATTGATAAATTTTCTGAACACTGTTAATATATGCCCTTTAGTCGCATTATTGAATTGTAACATATGATACTAGTCTTTATGCATATGCATATTTTCAATTGCTTGTGACCAAATTACTTATTCCCGTTTACTTTTTGACAATCTCTAATGCAATCAAAACTGGTATAATTACCCGGTAGTACTAGGTCGCTTGTTAAGGTTGAGAAATGTACATATGAATTAATGGTATTTATTACTCAATTGTACTCATGTGTTTTACAATAAAACTTTTAATAATTGATTGAGGCAAACTCATTTAAGAAGTGACTATCTGTTTTCAAAAATTTCTTTTGATGTACACCTTATGATAAAATCATTTTTAGTTAATCTAATGGTCTAAATGAATATTGAATTCTTTATTCATCGTGGAATCGCGAGATAAAAAACCTACTTGTCATAAGTAGGTGTATGATAAAATGATTTTGAATGAATCTAATGGTATATTTGTTTCTTCCATTGAAAATCACGATCGGAAGTGAATTTCTTGGGAAGACTTTAGCATCCTAACTTGGTTAATTTGTTGGGGTACTATTGGGAGGATCAAGAGCTTTTACTTGTATATGAATTTATGCGAAGGAAGCTTAGAAAACCATCTTTTAGGCGCAAGAACTTGAGTGGAAAAAAATAAATAAATAAAACAAAAAACCAAAACTTTCTTGGTCACGGTTATATTGCATTGATTGCTGGATTTTTTGGTTGTCCAGGGGGTTCTTCTTCCGTTGATCCACTTTCTTGGGATCTGCAGCTCAAAATAGCGATTGGTGCTGCACGGGACCTTTCTTTCTTGCACACTTCTGAAAAGCAGATCATTTATAAGGACTTCAAAGCGTCTAATATACTGCTTGACGGGGTAAGCATCAGTTGAATGATTCCATGTTCTCTCTCTCTCTCTCTCTCTCTCTCTCTCTCTCTCTAAGATCTCTTAGGAATCAATCTTAGTATTAGTTGAACTAGAATTGAGAAATGGTTTGTGAACAATTGGATTACTGTTAATTGTGTTTTCTCAATGTCAACTTCTGTTAGTTTTTGAAATGACTCGAAACACTTTTTAGCACATGGGGATTGTCATTTCTTCTCCTCACATAATTCAACAACATAAATAGAATACCGCCATCATAGTTATGTAGATACATATTTCCTCTAATTGCCATTGATATAACGAGATTTTTCATTTTCATTTTCCCTTGAAACAAATATTTTTTTAAAAAAATGTACATTCAAAACCAATTATTCTGAAAGCTTCTGTTGTTTGTTTTTTTTATGTGATTAGAAATAACCTCAACAAATCAACATTAATTCTTGCTATTTCAAAGTTTAGAGAATTGAATTGGGGTAAAATGAATTAGTTGACACGTCCGTGCACCATTTTGAACAGGTCATTTATATGTGAAGAGTGATGTGTACGGTTTTGGTGTTGTTCTACTGGAGATACTGACAGGTTTACGGGCACTTGATACCATACGGCCCAGTGGGCAACATGACCTGGTTGATTGGGCAAAGCCCCTTCTTTCCAACAAAAAGAAGCTGCAAACAATTATGGATGCACGGATGGAAGGACAATACTCTTCAAAAGTAGCATTAGAGACCGGTCAACTTACTCTAAAATGCCTTGAACTAGAACCTAGAAGTCGGCCGTCAATGAAAGAAGTCACGGAGGTCTTGGAACGGATAGAAGCTATGAGGATCAAACCTAAAGAATCCAAATAGGAGCTGACAAATAGAAACAATCCCATTAAACGAGGTAAGCTAATAAATTGGATCAACAACTGTATGTGTACACAAATTGTGTAGCCTTTTTTTATTATTTATTTATTTTTTTTACGATTTGGTAACTTATTTGTTGAATGATTGCTGTAACATTTTCTTGAAATTCTTTCTTTGCAAATTTTGTATTGGTAGTTGTCATTTGTATTTACATCGGGTGATTGTTGTACACTAGGTACTATGATATGATTTTTATAGTATCATTGTGAATGGAGTTGGAAATAGTTTTGCAATACCTATTGAAAATTTAGTCACTGTCTTGCATATTGTTTTTAATTTTACGGCTTTGATGGCCATGTAACTAGTAGAAGGAAAATGATGAGAACAATCCTTCCACTTCATATGCAAGTATGCTAGAAATACATCTATGAACTGGAAATACATTTATGACATGCAAGAAAATTTCGTAAAAGATTATATCTGACATACAAAAGTATGTCATAAATATATTAAAAATGACATACATGGCATACAATATTATGTCATGAGAAAGTGTGATGATTTATGACATGCAAGAAAATCTCATAAAATATTATACACGGCATACAAAGTATGTTATAAATATATTCAAAATAACCTTCTACGGCATACAAAATTATGCCATGGAAAGTATGATGATTTATGCCATGACAAAAATGTCATAAAAAAATTATTTACGACATACAAATTATGTCATTAATGTTTAATTTGTTACTTTTTACAACTTTACTTGCATGTCGTAAATGATGCTCAACTTTCCACGACATGTCATAAAACGGCATTTGTGTGCATGCTATGAAAGAGTTTTTACGGCATGCATTGCAAGCCGTAAAAATTCAATTTTGTTGTAGTGACAATAGAAATCAGCACATAAATTTGCAAACAATTAACAAAAAACAACTAACACAAAATTAACAAAAGAAATCAAGAAAAGAAAAAAATAAATATAGATAAAATAAAAAAAGGTGGTTCACCAAGATGGAGATCTAGGTGAAACCTAGGTGCATACCACTGATTCTTAGTTGAGATCTACAATCTGCTTGAGATTAAGGGATTAAGGGATCTAGATTGACATCTACACGCCCCAAACACATGGTATTTGTCTTTTTGTAATTTGATTGACATCGCGAACAACAAAAAGATACTAAGATGAGAGATCAAATTGAGAGATTAAGAGAGGGATTGAACAACAAGCAAGTCAAGAAATAAAATTGATAGAAAGAGAGTGGCTTATTAAAAAAATGCTACATACCACAATTTTTTTTTTCACGAAAACCATCTCAAAACTGTGGCGGAACAACCGGAAATGCTTAGGATTGATCAACCAGTTGACCAGCAACAACTCAAGATGATTTTTGCAAAACTTTTTTGTGATTTATAGGATTACTGGAGGCTTGGAGATGTGGGATGAAAGAGAGACGACTCTTATTTCATGAGAGGGCTAGAGATTGAGATAATAGGTGGTGCAATTTATTAGGTGCAAAAGCAAACAATTTTATTGACATTTTGTAAGTAGATAAAATAGTGTAATTGAACATATTAATTGTATTGGATCCTAGTTAAAAGTGAAATATTTTATTGATTAAATTGATAAAGGAGTGTATTTTATTCACACATTTGACAAAATGTGTGAACAAAACTCAATATATGAGATAAATTAGTCTTGTACAATGGGAAACAAACATGAATTTGCACCAAGAGCACCTAGTAACTTCTTACAAAAACAAGGAACTATTAGCTGAAAAATTAGTACCCAAAAAAAAAAAAAAAACAAAACAAAACAAAACAAAAAAACAAAAAAAATAAATAAATTGGAAAGATAGTCGATTGTGCCAAAATGGCATTTGATCAACTTGAGCCATACTAAATTTGACATTTTAGTATAATAGCATGCAAATTATAATTTTGACATTTCTAAAATGGCAACAACCACTAGAGATGCTCTATTGTGAGCCCTACTACTTTTGTGTCTAGTGATAAGAAAATTGAATACAAATTTTCTACTAGTTCCCACATAGCTTCATTATTATTGAAAAATAAAATAGGAAGACTAAATTTATTTTAGGTGTGAATCATACTACCCTAAATTCAATTGTGCATCATACATTCCGTTTTACATAACAAGAAGACTAGCAACATAAGAACTAAACACAAAAAATACATTAATAGACAATAGTTTTGTCTATGTTTGATTTATGTGGTCCTAGACGTACTGTTTCTAGAAGAGTAAAGTTATACATAATGGGTTATTTACACTCTCTATTATTGAGAAGTATCATTTAAACCCCCTAAGCTATAAAAACATATAAATGGATACCCTAAACTATTGAGAACTATAACTTTGCCCCATAAACAATAAAAGCGTACAAATAGACCCTTTAAAATATAAAAATGTATACCAATTTGACACCCTAGTGGAAGAGGTTAAAGTGAACCATATCAATAGTTTAGGGGGTCAGATTGTACACTTTCATAGTTTAGGGGCCAAAGCTATGCTTCTCAATAGTTTAGGGGTTCGTTTACATGTTTTTATAGTTTAGGGGGATGATGTGATATTTTTTAATAGTTTAGGGAGTCTCCATATAAATAACCCCATCATAATCTTTTTTTTTTTTTTTTATTGTGTTTTCTCACTTCTTGAGACAAGACAATATGATTTATATTAATAAATATATATATATATATATATATATATGGGATGCACTTTGTTTAGAAGTAAAAGTAATAAAAAAAAAATACACTAAACAATGAAATTATATGTAACATTTTCCTATTTTGAAATGGGCAATGATTTACAAACACATTCAAAATGATGTGACAATGACATGTCATCTTGCAATTAAGCCATGATAATAGGTGTTCTAACTTCAAATAAAGGCCAATGCTATACAAATAGCTTTTTCATACAAAAAAATCATACAAAATTACGTGGCCTGTATATGTTTTTTTTTTTTCAAGGCAAAATGTGATATCCCTGTTCCGCAATATGTTAATTGGTCCGTAATATGAGTATAGTTATGTGTTTAACATGATTTTGTGTGCCATTATGTGAAAATATGTGGTTTTGAATTTTTATTTGTTCACCGTAGGAATATCTATTTGATTATCTGCTTTGGAAAATAAATTGAAGGCCTTATCGGCCACCGAAACCAAAATTGATTACGCAATTGTGACTTGGGTAATTTTTAGAACCTTCGGTAAAATTTTATTTGAAATTGGTTCGGATCAGATTAAATTGATTTAATTAGTGAATTAGTGCTCTATTTTTTTATATTAAAATAACATAACAAGAGGGCTTTTATATGAGCACTACATACTCAATTTCTCTTCTTTAGCTTGACTTAGCTTATTATAAACTCTAAGGAAAAGGAGAGGGTGACTAGAGAGAGAGGGTGAAGGAAATTGGAGTTTTGGCCTCAAAGCTTGGTGATCTTGAAGGCACACTCAAGAATTTACCATAAATTGTAAGGATTAAGCTCCTAGGTGAGTAATCACCCCTTGGTTCATAAGTTTGTACTTGTGATTTTGTGTATTCAAGCTAGTTGGGTGATCAAGAGTAGAGTTAACATGATTTGAGTTGGTTTTGTTGATTTGGTAGTCTATATGCACATGCATGTGAAGGATTGTTTTGAAATTGCATGTTTGAGCACAAAATGTATAATCCTTGGGAGATTTTCATTAAAGCTCTTATTTTGACCTTCTCTTCATCATATAAGTTGAGAATGAGAGTAATTTTCCACATGCATGTACAATTCACAAGGGTGTAAGTGTTGAATGCATGAAATTATTATGTTGGTAATGAATTTGGTGTAAATTGGGACATGCATGTGATTAATTTGTGAAATTGAGCTTCATAATGTTGTGATTTGGTGTTTATACCATTTAGGTACATGTATATGAGATGTTTGAGCCAACAGCATGCATCTATAACCTTTGAATGTCGAATTGAAGCTCAAGAACATGCTCTAGATTTTCCAGAATTTTGATTCCCGCTCGAGCAGGGAAACCACCACTCGAGCGTGAAATTCGTGTTCCCAGTATTTTCTGCAGACATGGTGTCCGCTCGAGCAGGGAAGTTGAGCTCGGCGAGGAAGCCATGTAGAGGCCTTCCATTCGGCGCCCGAGTTCGCGATCGGCGTAAATTTGACATATCGGTACTTTTACGGGCCTCGTGGGTCGCTCAAGCGAGAAGTCCACGCCTTTCGGGGACCCTGTTTTCTGAAATTTTGAAAATGCATTCTATGTTCTATTTTCCGTTCTCTTTTGCTTGCAAGCACTCTTAGGCATACATTGAGCATCATAAATGAGTTAAAGAGATAAGAATGAAGCCTAAAGAGGAATTTGTGGATTTAAGAACGGATTGAATTGTTTGTGGCCCTTTTGTGTTCATGGAATGTGTAGGGTCGAGCTCCATGGCAAACCAACCAATCGGTCACTGTGAGTAATATCGATATTTTGAAACTTGTCATTTGTCCAATTGCTTATTTCTTTATAAGCCTTATAAGTGCTAGTTTGAATTATGGACAAATGTTTGTTATGAATAACGGAATGGGCGAGGCCGGTTGACATAATCGAGTGGGCGAGGCCATTTTCACATGAAAGTTTGAATGGGCCAAAGGCCGATTTGACATAAATGAATGGGCGAGGCGATTTGACATAAATGAATGGGCCAAAGGCCATTTTGACATGAATGAGCAGGCGAGGCCAGTTTGACATAAATGAATGGGCCAAAGGCCATTTTGACATGAATGAATGGGCTAGAGGCCAGTTTAACATAAATGGATGGGTTAGAGGCCATTTTGACATGAATGAATGGGCCAGAGGCCAGTTTGACATGAATGAATGGGCCAGAGGCCAGTTTAACATGAATGAATGGGCCAGAGGCCAATTTGACATGAAAGTTTGAATGGGCCAAAGGCCAGTCTGACAAATGAAAGATAAATGGGCCAAAGGCGAATATGTTTGGAAGCACAGTCACTTGACCTAAATTATATATATATATATATATGTTAAATACAAATATGAATTGAGCCCAAGGCCATTTGAAGCATGTTGTTCTACACATCGTTTGTATAACTTCTGTATTTGATATTATTCACTGGGCTATCGCTCACGCTCATTCATGTGTTTGTAGATGAGCCCAGAGAAGTCCAAACCCAGCCCCAGTGAAGTCTGTGTGGAACAACAAAGGTTTTGAAGAGTCAGCCCTTACGTCTCATGCACGAGACCCGTCTTCGCCTTTTTGCCATTCTGTTTTATTTTGTCATGTGGGCGAAGTCTTTGAATATGTTGTATATAGTTTTCTTGGGTTGACTTAGACTTATATGATTATGTATGTACAGAAGCTTGTGTAATACATATTTGGTTGTGAGTTATTAATATGCATACGTATGGTTTGTTATAATGTGCCATGTAAGCACAGCTCTATGGACAAAGTTTTAAATTGCTTCCGTTTGGCCCTCATTAACTCTGTTAAAATACGTTTGGTTTGGTTGAGGCCGTAGGTAATCTCATGATTACTGGCCGGTTATGTCCTTAACCCACGGGGGTGGGTTCGGGTCATGACAGAGTGGTATCAGAGTACGAGTTAATAACTCACACACTTGTCCAAATGAGCAATAAGCGTCTAGAAAAGATCTAGGATGCATTCATGTGATAAGTCTGAATTCGAAAGCATCAAGAATATGCCTAACTGTTTTGATATGAACGATTATGTGCTATAAGTTTGTGAATTGCTTGCATTGCAATTGTTTGAATATGTGTGTTTTCTAGTATATGCATACTTGTGTATCTTTTGTATAAAGTATAATGTAAGTTTAATCAAATGGTGAGAACAAGAGGTGATGAGATAGAGGAATCCTCTACTACCAGAATTGACAGAATGGAAAGATTGATACAGGAAATGACAGAAACTTTGAGATAGCAACAGGAGTGGCAACAACAGTGGCAACAACCACACCCTCCACCTCCGGCACCACCCGTGCCAGATAATCGGAATGTTGATCGAATAATAGCTCTCACCAAAGAATTCAAGAAGATGAAACCACCACAGTTCCATGGTGGATTAGATCCGTTGAAAGCTGAGGCATGGGTTCTCGGCATTGAGAAATTGTTTGAAGTGTTCCCTTGCTCGGAGACCCAGAAAGTGCTTCTCGCCACTTTTATGTTAGAAGACGAGGCAAGAAGATGGTGGATGTTAATGCGAGAAAATCACAAGGATGTTGACTGGGTGAAATTTTTGGAAATTTTCTATGACAAGTACTTTCCACAATGTGTTCGGGATAGGAAAGTGTCAGAGTTCATGGAACTAAGGCAAGACAGTATGACTGTAGCCGAGTATGAGGCCAAATTCACTAAATTGGCCAGGTTTGCACCTCATGTGATTGATACCGATTACAAGAAAGCGAGGCATTTTGAAGGTGGGCTTCGAAGTGACATTTTAGAGCGGGTGAATGTCTTGAAGCTGGAAACCTACATTGGGGTGCTAGACAGGGCTATCATATCAGAAGCTAACATAGCTAGACAGACTAAGTCTACAACTGACTGGAAAGGCAACAAAAGGCAAAGCTTCTTCTTAAAGAAGAAATTTTCGAAAAACACGAGCTCCTCAAATACTTGAATTCTTCGAGACACGACTCCCATGTGCAATATTTGTAGCAAAAGGCATCGTGGGGTTTGTTACCTGTGTCAAGGGCCTGTTTCAAATGTGGGAAACAGGGCATATGGCCAGATTATGTCAGAATGGTGGAAAGATAGTGCTAGTTCCTTGCATCGATCCCAAAGCGGAAATAGTTTGAGATCTGCTACCACCGGGATCTGGTGAGACAGTGGAGAGTTTTTGCGCTTGTTCCGGGCGATACACGGAATGCCAATGCAGTTGTCTCAGGTACTATTTCTATATGTAATCAGGATGCTTTTGTGTTAATTGACTCCAGATCCATACACTCTTTTGTGACATATGCATTTGCATCTAGACTAAATAGACCCTTAGAATTACTGCCATATCTGCTATGTGTGTCTGCTCCATCTAAGGAATCTGTATTGGGTGAATCTATATACCAGTTTTGTGATATGCGTGTTGAGGATGCTATCCTATATGTGGATTTGTTGCCCTTAAATTTTAGACATTTTGATGTAATTTTGGGCATGGATTGGTTGACCAAATATTGTGCCACCATTGATTGTGTGACAAAACGGGTTGTGTTTAAACCACCAGATAGAAAGAGATTGTGTTTGTGGGTAATGGGGTAGTACCTCCACCTTATTTGATAGCTACAATGAAAGCATGTAAACTGATCAGGAAATGGCGCCAAGGTTATTTATGCTATGTGTTGTCTGAACAGTCTGTGAATGTTGAACTGAATGATATCCCTATTGTTAGAGAATTTCCAGATGTGTTCCTAAATGAATTACCAAGGGAATTAATAGATAGGGAAATAGAGTTGACTATTGAAACTGTGCCAGGCACCCAGCCCATTTCTAAAACTCCCTACAGAATAGCTACTGCCGAAATGAAAGAATTGAAAGAACAGTTACAAGACCTGCTTGACAAGGGGTTTATTCGACCTAGCACTTCGCCTTGGGGTGCACCAGTATTGTTTGTGAAAAAGAATGATGGAACTTTGCGTTTGTGCATTGATTATCGGGAATTGAACAAGGTAACAATAAAGAACAAATATCCCCTACCCCGTATTGATGACTTATTTGACCAGTTGCATGGATCGCAAGTGTTTTCTCAGATTGATTTGAGATCCGGGTATCATCAGCTAAAAATTAAGGCAGAGGATGTTGAGAAAACCGCATTCAAAACGAGGTATGGACATTTTGAGTTTCTTGTTATGCCATTTGGAGTGACTAATGCTCCGGCAACATTTATGGACTTAATGAACCGAATTTTTAAAACCTACCTTGACAAATTCGTTATGGTTTTCATCGATGACATTTTGATATATTCTAAAGATAGACTTGAACATGAACATCATTTGAGAACTATCCTACAAATACTTGAGAAAGGAAATTATTTGCTAAACTAAAGAAATGTGAGTTTTGGTTGGATGAAGTTGTTTTCTTAGGGCATGTAATCAACAAGGAAGGAATTTCAATGAACCCTTGAAAATAGAAGCGATTGTGAGTTGGCCTACATCGACCAATGTAATGAAGTTCGTAGTTTCATGGGCATAGTTGGGTACTACAGGAGGTTTGTGAAGGACTTTTCGAAATTAGCTATGCCTCTTACCCAATTGACACGTAAAGGGCAACCGTTTGAATGGAACGACGAAAGAGAATCTTCCTTCTATGAGCGAAAACAAGATTGACCCTTTGTACCAATTTTGACACTACCTTCAGGTACGAAAAATTTTGTAATTTTCAGTGATACATCTTATAAAGGTTTAGGTTGTGTGTTAATGCAGAACGAAAAAGTTATTGCTTACGCCTCCCGATAGTTGAGGCCACACGAGAAGAATTATCCAACGCATGACTTAGAATTGGCCGTAGTTTTTTTTGCTTTGAAAATCTAGCGGCATTATCTGTATGGAACAAAGTGTGAAGTCTACATGGATCACAAAAGTTTGAAATACTTTTTCACACAGAAAGAGTTGAATATGCGGCAAAGGAGATGGCTGGAATTGATAAAGGATTATGATCTAGAGATTCAGTATCACCCCCGGAAAGCTAATCTGATTCTTGACACCTTGAGTAGAAAATCAACGGGGAGTATGGCTTGTTTGCTTACTGAACAGAAAGAGATCTTGCAAGATTTTGAAAAATCTGAAATTGAAGTGGTAATGTGTGAACAAGGTGGACTAATAACCGCTATTACAGCCGAGCCGGCAATCATTGACGAAATCAAGCAGAAGCAGAAAAATGATGAATTCCTCAAGAAAGTGATTAATGAATTTGAGACAAGTCCGAAAGCAGAGTTTGGCATTGAGAATGAAGTGTTGAGATTTCGGAACAGAATGTGTGTCCCAGATATTCCGGAACTAAAGAAGAGGGTTTTAGATGAAACCCACATATTCGTATTTGCAATGCATCCGGGTAATAATAAAATGTATCGGGATTTGAAACAAACCTATTGGTGGCCTAAAATGAAGAAAGAGATTACAGAATATGTGTCCAAGTGTCTTCAATGTCAGCAAGTCAAAGCTGAACATCAAAAACCAGGCGGTCTACTTTAACCTCTCCCTATTCCTGAATGGAAGTGGGAGCATGTGACTATGGATTTCGTTGTTGGCCTATCCCGGACTTCTCGAGGTATGGATTCTATTTGGGTTGTAGTTGATAGACTGACTAAATCTGCACATTTTCTACCAGTTAGAACCACGTTTAATGCTTATAGATTGGCTACCATTTATGTTGATGAGATTGTCCATTTACACGGAGTTCCGGTATCCATTATGTTTGATAGAGATCTGAAATTTGTATCTAGATTGTGGAAGAGTTTGCAGGAAGCTATGGGGACAAAACTAAGATTCAATACTGCATTCCACCCACAGACCGATGGGCAATCAGAACAAACAATACAGACTTTGAAAGATATGCTTCGGATGTGTGCTTTGGACTTTCAGGGGAGTTGGGAAGACTATTTGCCACTTACGGAGTTTTCGTACAATAACAGCTTCCACTCCAGCATCGGTACGACACCATACGAGGCTTTGTATGGTAGAAGGTGTAGATCACTTATTTGTTGGACAGAAGTTGGGGATAGAGCTTTACTTGGGCCTGAAATTATGCAAGACACTTCTGAGAAAATCAAGATTATTCGGCAAAGGCTCAAAACAGCTCAGGACGGACAAAAGAATTATGTAGATGTTCGGAGAAGACCTCTTGAGTATGAGGTTGGTGACCATGTGTTCATCTGTGTCTCTCCGATGAAAGGCCAAGTCAGGTTTGGAAAAAAGGGCAAGTTATCGCCCCGTTACATTGGGACGTTTCAGATTCTGGAAAGGCTTGGCGATTGCCTATAGAGTTGCTTGCCGCCACGGATTGAACAAATCCATAACATGTTTCATGTGTCGATGTTGAGGTTACCTCGAGACCCGTTCCATGTGATTGATTATCACCGGATAGCTATTGATGAAAATATGGAGTACACCGAATGGCCGAAACGAATCGTTGACTGGCAAGTGAAACAATTGAGAAGCAAGTCCATCTCAATAGTGAAAGTAGAATGGAAAGAACATTATGGGACGGATGCCACGTGGGAAAAGGAGGATGAAATCTTTGTGATATCCACATTTATTTCCGACAAAGGTAAAATAAGTTTGAGGACCAAACTTCCTAAAGGGGAAGACTATGATATCCCTATTCCATAATATGTTAATTGGTCCTTAATATGAGTATAGTTATGTGTTTAACATGATTTTGTGTGCCATTATGTGGAAATATGCGGTTTTGAATTTCTATCTATTCACCGTAGGAATATCTATTTGATTATCTGCTTTGGGAATTAAATTGAAGGCCCTATCGACCACCGAAACCAAAATTGATTATGCAATTGTGATTAGCGTAATTTTTAGAGCCTACGGTGAAATTTAATTGGAAATTGATTCGGATCAGATTAAATTGATTTAATTAGTAAATTAGTGCTCTATTAGTATATATTAAAATAACATAACAAGAGGGGCTTTTATATGAGCACTACACACTCAATTTCTCTTCTTTAGCTTGACTTAGCTTATTATAAGCTCTAAGGAAAAGGAGAGGGTCAGCTAGAGAGAGAGAGGGTGAAGGAAATTGGAGTTTTGGCCTCAAAGCTTGGTGATCTTGAAGGCACACTCAAGAATTTACCATAAATTGTAAGGATTAAGCTCCTAGGTGAGTAATCACCCCTTGGTTCATAAGTTTGAACTTGTGATTTTGTGTATTCAAGCTAGTTGGGTGATCAAGAGTAAGAGTTAACATGATTTGAGTTGGTTTTGTTGATTTGGTAGTGTATATGCACATGCATGTGAAGAATTGTTTTGAAATTGCATGTTTGAGCACAAAATGTATAATCCTTGGGAGATTTTGATTAAAGCTCTTATTTTGACCTTCTCTTCATCATCTAAGTTGAGAATGAGAGTAATTTGCCACATGCATGTACAATTCACAAGGGTGTAAGTGTTGAATGCATGAAATTATTATGTTGGTAATGAATTTGGTGTAAATTGGGATATGCATAGGATTAATTTGTGAAATTGAGCTTCATAATGTTGTGATTTGGTGTTTATACCATGTAGGTACATGTATATGAGATGTTTGAGCCAAAAGCATGCATCTATAACCTTTGAATGTCGAATTGAAGCTCAAGAACATGTTCTAGATTTTCCAGAATTTTGATTCCCGCTTGGCGAAACACCGCTTCGGCGTGAAATTCGTGTTACGGTTTTCTGCGGACATGGTGTCGCTCGGCGGAGCCATGTAGAACCTTCCGCTCGAGCGCCAGAGTTCGCGATCGAGCGTAAATTTGGCATATCCAGTACTTTTGCAGGCCTCATGGGTCCACTCGAGCAAGGAAGTCCACACTCGAGCGGGGACCCTATTTTCTGAAATTTTGAAAATGTATTCTATGTTCCGTTTTTCGTTCTCTTTTGCTTGCAAGCACTCTTAGGCATACATTGAGCATCATAAATGAGTTAAAGAGATAAGAATGAAGCCTAAAGAGGAATTTGTGGATTTAAGAACATATTGAATTGTTTGTGACCCTTTTGTGTTCATGGAATGTGTAGGGTTGAGCTCCAGGGCAAACCAACCAACCGGCCACTGTAAGTAATATCGATATTTTGAAACTTGTCATTTGTCCAATTGCTTTTTATAAGCTTTATAAGTGCTAGTTTGAATTATGGACAAATGTTTGTTATGAATAACTGAATGGGCCGGAGGCTAGTTTGACATAAATGAATGGGCCAGAAGCCAATTTCACATGAAAGTTTGAATGGGCCAAAGGCCAGTTTAACATAAATAAATGGGCGAGAGGCGGTTGACATGAATGAATGGGCGAGAGGCCGTTTGACATGAAAGTTTGAATGGGCCAAAGGCGATCGACAAATAAAAGATAAATGGGCCAAAGGCCAGTATGTTTGGAACCACAGTCACTTAACCTAAATTATGTATATATATGTTAAATACAAATATGAATTGGGCCCAAGGCCATTTGAAGCATGTTGTTCTACACATTGTTTGTATAACCACGTATTTTATATTATTCACTAGGTTATCGCTCATGCTCATTCATGTGTTTGTAGGTGAGCCAGAGAAGTCAAACCCAGCCCAGTGAAATCTGTAAAACAACAAAGGTTTTGAAGAGTCGACCCTTGCGTCTCACGCCTGAGAGACCGTCTTCGCCTTTTTGCCATTACATTTTATTTTGTCATGTGGGCGAAGTCTTTGAATATGTTATATATAGTTTTCTTGGGTTGACTTGGACTTATATGATCATGTATGTCTGAACCTTGTGTAGTACATATTTGGTTGTGAGTTATTAATATGCATACGTATGGTTTGTTATAATGTGTCATGTAATGACTCTATGGACAAAGTTTTAAATTGCTTCCGTTTGGCCCTCATTAACTCTGTTAAAATCGTTTGGTTTGGTTGAGGCCGTAGGTAATCTCATGATTCTTGGTGATTATGTCTTTAACCCAGGCGGGTTGGTCATGACACAAAAAGCATTACTTCCCAAAAAATGTCATAAAGGCCATATCATTCTATATAAAAATTTGGGGAGTAAATTACAAATACAACCACTGAGATTTGTCTAAAATACGAATTATCCCTATACTTCAAGAAATTACATCCTATCTCTTGAATTTCTAATTTCATAAAAATTGCCCTTTTTATTAATCAATTATCAAGTAAATTAATAGTTTTTAATGATATCAAAAATATATTTCAATTAATAATTCAAGTAATTTTATTACGGTACACGAGAGCAGTTAGAAATTTTATCCTTTTAGTTAATTTTGTTAAATAAAAAATTTGACAAGGCAATATTTGTAATTTTTCAAATCATAGGGGCAATCCTTATGTTAAGAAAAGTTCAGGGCGTGTATTTGTAATTTATTCAGAAAAATTGTGTTTGAATAGAATTCATTATCTTTTCGAGATGGTAATTATTTAGTAGTTATGGGTATAGTGTGACATTACTTACGTGGTGTTCTAAACTAATCACATACCAAAAAAATTACGGATAAAACATGTTCACACAACCGTTAAGTAGTTACGATAAATTAATAATGACTTAGGTAGTGTGTCTCATTTTAATAACACTTTGCACCATTGTACTTTCATCATAATCTCATTTTAGTCCCATCACTTTCAATTGTAATAGTCACCCCACTACTAAAAAAAATACTTTTTGCGACCGGTATAAACCGTCGCAAATAATAAAAAACGATAAAAGACTTTTTGCAGCCCATCGATGGCAAATGGGGGTAGCGAATGTGGGTGGCAAATACTTTTTGACTGACAGCAAACAGTCATAAATTATTTGTGACCGCCTAAACTACTTATGGCGACCACTATTTTGCCGTCATAAAAACAAAGAAAAACATTAACATGATTTTTGGCGACCATCTTTTTACCGTCACAAAAAAAATAAAAAATAAAAAATAAATAAACAAAAATAAATAAATAAAAGTGTAGCGTTAAGCACTCTAGAAATAGCAATGACAAGAATTCAGACAGTATAGCATTATAATTTAATTGAATATTCCATTTGAGTTTCAAAATTTGAGCCATATGTGAAAGTTATTACAACTAAAAACTTGGAAAAAGTTCTTTTATAAAAAAAAATACAATTCAAAACTGGCCAATCTTCTCATCAATGTTCTTGCTTGGGTGTTTCTCCACTCTATCGATGAACTGGCCAATCTTCTCATCAATTTTTTTTCAGGTTCCACATTGCAAAGATATGCTTCTGAAAGATATGCTTTGCAAGATATGCTCCTGAAAAGAAACATTAAAATGATTAATTAATGCTCCTGAAAAGAATTTTTGGTTAGAACAATCAATTTATGCTCTAACCATACATTGATCAATTTATCTTTGCATATCTTTGCCCAAATCACCAAAATTTTGGCCTCTGTGTGAAGCCACCCTCATAATTTTTAAATTTGTTACTATTTTGGATGATGCTCCGCTTACTCACCAGTCAAGAGCATGCACAAATTACACATGGCATCCCAGCAATAGGCATGATATACACTGACTAGCAGTTACTGATCCCAATTGACTAATCACACTAGTTTGATTAGCCAATCTAACAAAAGATAACAAGAAAACTAGCATTGATTAATTTGGTGGCTAACCAGAAATCAATTCAACAATTACCCCATAAGGCCTCATTGAGATATACAATCAAGGATTCTATTATATACATGTACAGTACATGTTTTCCATCATGCCTAAAAGTCTATTCTTAACAATCCTGCTATTATATTGCTCCATAAAAGCCTACTTCAATATACTTATTAAATTAGGTAATAAGGCACTTTGAACTTGGCAAAAATCTCTTTCCAAAACAAATTCAGTAGCAGAACATTGTTGAATGATTTGATTCAGGCAACCTTTTAACATTTGGTCATTATGCATTTATCACAAATTACCTAGATGTAAGGGAAAATCGTAACAATACCTCTTGGGTGCCTTTATCAATCTGCTTTAGAATCTATGGCCCTTGACTTGTTATTCTTGTTGAAAACCTTATCCATGTTAGCTTCACCTGAACTTTAGATATAACTATTTTTCCTGTGATCCAACAACATGTTTCATGTGTTTAGTTGTTTTGAGGGCAGCACAGAAGCAACAAATCTAATACGACATAATACATGGTCCATATGATAAATACATGCAAAAATATAAGGGAAAAGAAGTATTCCAAAGAGATAACAAAAAATTCGTTTGATCTTCATTAGATTAAGTAAATAAATCAAGTTAGAACACATTTTAAAACTCATTAAAATTTTAAATTTCGACTCGGTTCGATGAGCCTAAAACTACCAAATTACTCAAGTTAAGCCTTGACAAAACTTCATTGATCGACTTCAAAGTTTAACGAACTAAACTTGAATAAATTTTATAACTCGTTAAAATTATCAAATTAAGTTTAAACAATTAACTATTCAGCTTGTTTAACACCTCTTATGATTGAGGTATTGAGGACGAAGTGAAGTAATAGTCAAACTAGTCACAAAAAATTATAAAAAGTAATGGAATCTATCTCCCTAAATAAAAAAACAAAGGGACTTTAACTTTGAATCATCTTTTGCCAGGAATTATAGATTTATGATGGAGGAGGTATTGCTAATTTTCCTATTTTATTTTTAATACCATATATTAAATATAATTAGATATGCACATATATTCATAAAAAAAATTATATGTTTTTCTAACTTTGATCTTTTCTACTATAATCAAATCATTTGAACTAGTTTGACTATTACTTCATACAAAATAATCAGCTAGTTCTAGATCACAAAATAATAAAATAAAAATTTAGAAATTCCTAAAATCATTGTATGATGGCAAAATTGGAGGAATATCATTTTGATATTTGAAGATAATCAAACATATCCATCAAACATAATTCTTCATCAATAATCAAACATTTTGGAGCCATTTTTCATCAAATTTGAATCTGATGAACAATTGGAGATGCACAACCAAGAGAGACAAAATTGATAAAATTATAGAACATTATGAGAAATCCTAATGAATCTAACCTCTGAGAGAAACAAAGAACTCCGAATCTGATTGCCTAGAGTTGGAAACTAACCTGCTCAATATGTCCTTGAAGAAAATAGAACACACGTTTGCCTTCACGAGGCACTGTCACGAGTTGGAAACTAACCTGCTCATCCTAAATTTGCCTTCACGAGGCACTGTCACAGTTAAATAATTTCATATGCACATTAAGTCCTCATTGTAAACAAATTTAAGACAACAAATGCAAGCATAGATATGGTATTGAGAAGAAAATAATTAACACTCTTACCTCTTCCTCTTCCAAGATATATGAAAGCTTTTGATGGACCATCCTTTTTAGCCCTCATTCATCCCTCAAGTGCGAGCATGATTCAATTGTCCTTCTAAGACCGTCCTATAGAAAATGAAAGATTAACACAGCAAGTCGCATACAAATTTGAATCACAATAAAAGGTAGAAATGCACCACGTATATTTAGACTCTGACTTTCTTTGATGTGCATACACATCGATGTTGTCCATTTAGAAGTACATTGTGGCAAAAATAATGAACTAAACAAAGATTCTATTAATATTGAGAGAGCACTTCCACAGGCATTTGAACATGGGAACATTTGCCATCCACTATCAATATATATTGTTATGCAATGGCGAAATTAACAGTTCATCATCACTTGGAGGTTCAAATTAATGTGACTCCAAAGAAAATAAGTGCAACACTGCAAATTCAGAAGGAAAAAAAAAAAGGATACAACTTTGTAGCCCACTACTTCTTGGACCAAATAACGTGGGTTGACCAACAATACCAAAAGCTTAAGTCCAAGTTATTTAGTAGCAAGGTAGTAGTGCTTTATATGCCCAACATCACCCATGCAAACTTCCGATGTGGGGCGGTGTTACAAACTCCCCCACTTATAAATCCTCGCGTCCTCGCGAGGGTCTATAATCAATCAGAATACCACGACAAGCTCGTGGCCAGCCTAGAATAAGTGGCCCACATGGTTGTGTGCATGGGTTGGCTCTGATACCATTTTAACGCCCACTACTTTGGACCAAATAACGTGGGTCGACCAACAATACCCAAAAGCTTAAGTCCAAGTTATTTAGTAGCAAGGTAGTGGTGCTTTATATGTCCAAGATCACCCATGCAAACTTCCGATGTGGGACAGGGTGTTACACAACCTATATGGAGAACTTTGCTAAAGTTCAAGCCCCTAAAAGCAAGGAACTAGAATTAAATCATTCCTAGAAGTCTTTAGTATATTCCATAATTTCACATTAGGAAAATCAAAAGTAAATGTACTTATTTCATTGGATAATGAGAGACCTGAAATGGTACAATGAGTGTGAAGTATTAAATAAAATTGTGAAGAAATAAAATAAACTAAATCTTTTTTTCTTGTCTTTTTATATAAATAAATAAAATAAAATAAAAAAGAAGCAAGTACGGCTTGCTCTTTGGAAAAATTAGAAATTGACTAAATCTCAAATTGTGAAGAAAGTCATATAACAATGTACAAATGCACTCATAGTTCTATTTGGAGCAATTAAAAAATAAATAAACAAAAAGAAAAGCAAGAAAGGAGGAGGAAAATATAATATAATGTAAGTTTTTCTGCAGTTGGTAATCACAATTGATCTTGATTGTTGATTTGAAACATAAATTTTGATGAAAGCCTTCGGTATAGGCAATACCTTATTTGGATATGCAGCGACTCATCCCCATTAATTATTCCATGAACTCCATCAAAGACCACACTAGGAGATTTGGTATATATAAGTTAAGCTTAACTTTGAGGTCAACACAAGCATCAATTACATTCTTTGTTCTGCGGTCATGATCAAAATAAAACTTCCAAGTATATACATAATAGCACGGAACAAAGGAGAGAATTTCTAATGTACATAAAAGATTTAGCTAGCGTCTGGTCCTTGAGCTACATTTTTACCTTTGACATTAACGGAATGATGGAGTTAAGTAGTTTTTAATGGATGAATCCGGAGCGACCATATGGAAAACAACCTCGGCTCCTTGGCAAACTGCAGAACACGGATGGTAAGTGAGATGTGGTCAATAAATGAAATTTAGCCTAATGAGATGAGAATATTGCTTCTAATGAGATGAGAATATCAACAAAAAACCTTCTCTTGTAATGTTTGTACAAAGGCCTCGAGAGGCATCACCACTAGCAATAGCCGAAAGTTTTACGATGATTTTTCAAACCAACTAATCAACCAATAAACACGAAAAACATTGAAAAAGAACAAAAATTAGAACAAATCGAGCAATTTATGGATCAAGAACCAAAAGCAGAGGTTAAAAAAAAAGCAAAAAAAGAAGCGATGGCGGACTGCATTGCGATGCTGAATACATATACATATGCATATAAGCATTCATGCAATTATGCATTGATAGGACGCTATGTACACAATGAAGCTCAACGATAGTCTTTGTGTGTGTGCGCGCGCGCGTAATGTAGGTGAATTTTGAGGTTGATGAAATGCATGAGAGGTGAGCTTACTCTACCGCATTTGAGTGCTCCGAGAGAACTTTTCCAGCGAGTTAGGGTTTCTCTGCGACGAATCAGCAAATTGCGGAGAGAGTAGATAATGTGTATCGAGATACAAAGAGGCGAGATAGTGTGTGAGAGAGATTGAGAGATTGAGAGATCGAGAGATTGAGAGATCAAGATAGAAAGATCAATCGATTGAGATCAAAAGAGATAGAGATTCATACTGTGGCGAAAGTGAGAGAGGTTGAACGAGCCAAGCTAGGGCAAAACTAAGGAAATGGAGCAAAAATAAAAGAAAATACGAGAAATAAATGTTAAATATAAATTGGAGCCTTTTTTTTTATTTCTCTTTTTTGCGACGGCTAAACAAGCAGTCGCAAAAAAATAGTCGCAAAAAGCCAATTTTTTAGTAGTGCCCATTATATTTTAAGTCAAGTTGTAATATTAGTTTTTTGTTCATCTATTGCTAATAAGGTTGACGAAAATTAAAAATAAAAGGACCAAAGTAAGATTTTGATGATAGTATAGGGGGTACTAATGAGACAAAGAAGTCTTATTTAGGTCACTTGACAAGTTTCATTAACCTTAATAACGAGAGTAACTCTCTTCCATACTACTACTCACCATACTTCTCCATGTTTTATTTTATGGGCCCCACTCTAGATCAACAAAAATTATTTAAACCTTTCATCTGGTAGACCCAATAATAAAGATGAGTTGTAATATAGAAAATAATAAATAAAAAAATAAAAAAAGTCTCATTAGATACGTGAAAAAATTAAATTTTATTTTTTAAAATTGGCAACAATTTGATACCAGTGTGGTAAGAACCACTTCTCATGTAATCAAAATATTCAAACTCGGTATACTCTGATACCAAGTTATAATGCCCAAAAATAATAGGCAAAAACCATCCATCGTATACATTAAATTACTACACCAGTATAAGTAATTATGTTTCATAGATTCCAAATAAGTAACACATGTAGATATACATTCACAAGCCTATCCTCGAATCTATAGCTTATGTCACAACAAGAGTTATGGTATGAAAGTAAAATAGATAATAAATGCCCTAAAGGCTTACAACCTTCCAAGAGAGTGCTCGATTATAACAAAATGAAATTTAAGTCTAATACAGATAAAGGCCCTTGGCCCGTACAAAACATATACAAAAATCAACAAAATTAAGTTCTTGCTCTATGTCCTCTCAAGTTATTACCTTGGCAGAGGGATATCATTAGCACCTGAAATATTTTCCCATGTAGGGTAAGCCAAAGCCAGTAGAAATAATCCAACGTAGTATATGAATCTTAACAAAGCTATAAGATGAATGCTGTAGACACCCCCTTTTTTAACCGCCCTTAAGACTTGGGCACTACTGATGGTTTACTTGGTGGTGAAAGATGTGCAGAGAAAAAGTTCGATTTCTTTGGCAAGGAGAGTCAAATCCTAACCTCACACCCCATTTTTAGACTAAAGCTACTTTTGAATGGTTTTTAGACCTTAAAACCCTCTCTTTCAAAATATTTTTGAAATAAAGTTTCTACGATGTTCCAAGACTTCGTATTTTGTCAAATGTTACGCTTTTGTAAAGCGAGGACAAAGTGGAAATGAATGAAAGAGAGATGAAATCTTTGGAAAATCTTTCAAAACACCTTATTTAGGGGTTTGGAGTTGAAGAAAGAGGAGAAGAAGGAAGAAACCTAGCTGAGGAAGAAGTTGGGCATAAATCGCTAAAAGAGAGTCGAGCGGTCCTCGCTAAATCAGGCTTATCTGTCTATGCACTTAGATTTAAGCTATGAGGCTTCCACTGTTGGAAACAAGACTTCTGGGGCTTCATTTTACACTCAATAATCTCCTAAAACCAAGTCCGGATGGGGGAGATATGGTTGGTTGAAGTTGGGCATCATTCCGGTTGAACCGAAACTAAGTAACCTTCACTAAAACAGGAATAACTTTTTTTACAGTTAGAATTTTTATGTAAGGCTGCCACCATTGGAAATCTTACTTCCCGGGCTTCAATTTGGACACAAGAATGACCTGAAAAGGAGTTCATATGAAGGAGTTATGCCGATTTGAAGTTGGACCTGCAGAGCAGAATTTCTTGTCGGCCACAAATGTGTGCAGTCGGCCAAAAAAGTAGCAGATCGGCCATCACAAGTAGCAGACCGGCACTAAACATGGCCGGCCGGCCAAGAGTGACCCAAACTTAGAATTTTTGAAGATATTTCTCCTCCAGCTATTTCTAGCTTGTGCCATCTGTCCCAAATCAGATATTTTTGACCTTGAGTCTTGCTTTTGCTATATATGATGATATATCTCCCATTTTCCAAGATATAGAACTTCTTGAGCAAGTTTTGAGAGATCCTCTCACTAAAACTCCCTCTCTCTCTACAATTTTCAGAGTTTGATCTCTGCCTCTCTCTCTAAAGCCTCTCTCTCTTGCCCTTTGGTGCATAGAAGTTCATAGAAGTGGAGAAATACAACTCCTTTGCCTAGGCATCCTTCATCAAAGTTGCATATCCATGGGCTGAGGTCTCTTGGAACTGGTTTTTGGGCTGATAGATGGTTCATTTGAGCCAAGAAAGAGGCCCTTTTGCTGCTGTGCTACAATGGTAAGCACCTCTCCTCTTTTGTATTTGTTTTGCACACTTACTTCACCACCTTTGCACACTACTTTGGGGCTGTTTTTTGGGGTGGTGTTGAACTACAAAAACCTCTGTTTTTTCCTCTATTTTTCAGTCCTAAAAGTCTTGGTTTGTGCCTGGGTTGGCTAGGGGGTTATCCTCCATTTTGCTCATTGGCTTGTAAGGCCTTGTGAGCTAACTTTCAAACTTTTCAAACAACATCCTTTTGGCCTTAAAACCACTGAATTCTAGAGGAATTTCAGTGTTAGAAAACTTGTTTTGAGGCTCAAAATAGGAGGGGGTTGTCCCCCTTCCTCTTCTCTTGTTTGCTTGTATTGATGGCCCTCCAAAAGAGCATGCGTTTCTACCATTTTGAGGCTTAGTTTAGGCACTTTTTTGTGACTTTTAGGACCTTCCTTAACTCTGTCCATGGCTGGTTTGGTCACCATATGCATGCTTTATACACTTGTAGTGTAATTCTTGCAAACTAGCCTTACATGCCTCATGAAGTAGCATGTTTGTTAAGCATGTATGGGCTCCATTTCAGCATGTTTTTGGTCATTATTTAGCATGTCATAACTCTGTCTAAAGTTGGTTTGATGGCCTCTTGCATGCTCCATGCACTTGTAGTGCATTTCCATTCACTAGCCTAATGTGTATCATGCTTTAGACCATCATTCTAGTGTGATTTTGGCTTAACTCCAAGAAGATTTTGTCCATGTTTTAGCATGATTAAGGTTTGATTTATGTTGTTTTGGTCATGCATGCCATGCTTTGTATAGCCATAGTGCATTTTAGCTCACTAGCCTTGAGTTTCCAAGCCACTAGCATGCATTGCTTGGGCTATTTGCATGATTTAGTATCATTTGAAATGATATTTCAGAGCATGTTTCATTGCCATGCACTCACATGTTTCACTCCTTCAATGCTTTGAAGGGTTCATGCTTTATGTCTTAAAAAAAGAGCCCATGTGTATGCCATCTTGCCTAGGCTTTTGGACCACCATTTCAGTGTGTTTTGAGTCTTATTTTGCCATGATATAACTCTATTTTTGGTTGGTTAGGGGATCCCTCATTTTCTTCTTACACTTGTAGTGTAAGTCCTCTTTACTAGTCTTCCATACCTAATAAGTGAGCTTGTTATTCTAGCATGTGTCGACTTGGTATTAGCCCATTTTTGGTGTTAATTTAGCATGCCATAACTCTGATTTTTGTTGGTTAAGTCATCACATGCTTGGCTTTGGTAGGTGTAGTGTAAACCTCCTTATTGGCCTTGCATACTCCATGTTTTGACCCTTCATGCTAGCTTGTTTTGGCCTTGCTCCGTGCATGTTTTGTCATTGTTTTGGCATGCTCTAGGACTGTTTTGGTTTTCTTAGGCCATTTGCTTCATGTTTTGCATAGCCTTAGTGCAAGTCCCTTTGCTAGTCTTAGGCTTTGAGCCTCATGCATGCTATGCTTATGATTATGTCTATGATTTGGCATCATTCCTATCATCATTTCAGAGCATGTGGTACTGTCACATATCCATGCTTGTCACTCTTTAAGTGTGCTTAAAAGTTGCATCTTTATGCCTTAATCCTTGAGCCAATTGGCATGCATGCTTGTCTTGCCTTTTCATGCTTTTCATACCATCATTTCAGCACTTTTGGCCACTGATTTGGGCATGTTTGAGAGTTGCCCATTTTGGTTTAAGTCCATCTTACCATGTTGTCACATGTTTGTTTCATTTTGCATGTTGTTGCATGCTATGCATGTTTGCATATTTAGGTTGTATGCCTATTGCATATTGTATGCTTGCATGCTCATGTTGCATTAGATTTGTATCATGCTTGAGTTGTTTGCATGCTTAGGTTGCATTGCATTGTGTGTGCATGCCCTTGCCTCTTGATCAAGCATAATAGAGGTTGGGGCCCCTTATGTGTTTTTGTGCATTTTCATTCCATATTGAATTGCACACTTGGCTCCTTTGGCCATCATGCATTGAAATGTGTGATTGGTGGCCGAGGGTCGAGGACTATACTCCCTTGAGTTCATGACATGATAGGGAGGTGGTCGTGCAAACATTGTCTTGCAAATGCATTGTCATGCTCTGTTTGTCCTCTGCTGTAGCAACAAGAGCATTCTGCAGGAATAGATGGTCGGTCGACCATATTCAGTGCCGATCGGCTAAATGTGTCTGGCCGAGGACCTCATTTTTGGTCGATGACAAGTTACCCTTAGCCGATGGCCATACCACTCAGCCAATGACCTCTTAACATGACCTGGAAGTGGTTTTGAGGCATCACAAAAATTTTCACAACCTTCAAAGGTACAAAATAGTGCAAACAGAGGCAACTTGAAGCAAGGCGATGGATTTCCGAGTGAAGTCGATCAAGCATGCATTCGTTCCTCTTCCCGAGGCTGATTTACTATTTTGGTAGCTTAGTTAATTTGTTAATTAATTAAGTGTTGTAATAATTAGTTGTAGCTAATTATTCATTTGGTTGTGTAATTAATTAATTAGATTGTTAGTTAGTTAATTAGTTGATTTGTATTATTTATTCAGACCCTCCGTCGAGAGGGCGAATTTTGTAATAAGTGTGCGTAAGTATGTGAGTGTCTTCCAACCCCACGTCTTTCTCTCTTTTACTTACCTGCTTTCAATGGTTAGTTTTAGGTGATGTTTCAATTAGCATCCTTATGCTATGCATGTTTGCACCATTCATCTATTACATGCATGGGCTCGCATCATGCTAATCGCATTGTATTTCAATTCCAAGTTGAATACATGTATCGAATTGTCGCATCTCATATGCCATTTTAGAATAGCCGAGCCTACCTCTAGTTACACTTTGCATGCGATGCATTAGCCATTTTAACATGATCTAGGATCATGCATGATTACTAACTAGTTACTTCTTTTGGCTCGAGTACCGTGAGTGTTTATGCTTTAGCATCTTGCATGAGTGTGAGTTTTGCCATGACAGCATGCTTTCCATAAGGCTAATTGCCTACTTGAATTGGAACGATTCATTGAAATCTGTGTTTTAGCCTACTTGCCAGCAGCAAACTTTAAACTGTTTTCAAACAAATGGATATGCGATGCTTTGTTCCAAATTAGGCGATCTATTCTATACTTGTGTGTTATGCGCATCACATAGTAATTCTAGCTAATTAACCGGAATAGGAACGCATGTGTTTTCAAAAATAAGATATTATGTTTAGTACAGGCCGATCTTTGATCGGGCGAGTGGGGGTTCTCATAAATAACCTTCCCCAATCGTACCCAAGTTCCCGAGCTGAGGCAACTTTGGTAATGACGGACACGTGGCCTTAGGCAACGAGTCAGTGTTTCCTAAATTCCCTCAAAATAAAATATTTAGGTGGTGACTTTGTATCTGGCAAAGCAGTCCATGTTTGGCACTTCTTTCTTAAAAATCAGTTTTCCAAAACGATTTGCCGGATTTAGACTCTTTGGTAATTTATCGGTCTTGCATTGCACTTTGCAAGATTAGATTCAGAACCGTGACATACCAAGTCTGAACTGTAGAAGCAAAGCCCTCGGGGCGCGTCCACAAATGCATATACAATGCGTGTGCCAAAACATTTTATGTCTTTCCAAAACTATGCAATGCCAAGGTAATATCATGACTCATAAATAATTTTCCTTTGCATGAGAACATAGGCGTTGAATCATATTCTAGGAATCTCAAAACAAATACGACTTTTCACAAAAATTTCATCCGCAAGAAACCGTAAATTAGCAACCATGTAAACGTAGGCTATACAAGCACTACTATTGCCATTTTACAGATATTTCGTTTGCGGGATCAGTACATATGTTTACATGCGGTTTTTAGGACTTTCATTATGGACATTCAAGCAACTTATTTCAACGAGACAATACATATTTCCCAGATTCACCCTTTTTTCTCAAAATGACAAACATTTCTAATGTATAAATATGAAATAATGCCCGATGTAATTGGATGAGAAAGTAGTTTCAATTTTCCTAATTCTCGTGCAATTTCTACAACAATTATGACTATCCTCCACCGATAGCCCAAAACAAATATTTCTAAATCGATAAACAATTTTTAACAAAGATAAACTTTCCAAATTTTCAAGATATGAGTGGTAATACATACCCAATTTCATCATCCTCATCAAAACCAATCTCATTTCATATTCCTGACACCAATTCCATAATTTATATAAAATCAACATTTAACATTATTATGGAAAAACCCCTTTTTATTCTAATATCAATTCCAAGTATCAAAATCAACCATTTTATCACAACGCCACTTTATTCCCCACACCGCAAACATTTCCAAGAATTCATTGTAAAACCTCTCTTTTAATTTTGAACCCAAAACCCTAGATTTGTTTCAAAATTCCCAAAATCACAATATTGTTTAGAAATCATGAATAACTAAGTTAAGACACATAGAAGATGTGAAAAATCCCTACCTCAAGCTTAGAAGATGAGAGAAAGAATGGAAATGCTTCAAAAATGTCAAAATCCAACTTTATTCGGATCAAAAGGAAGCTACAAACATCCCATTTTTTACCGCCCTTAATACTTGGGCGCCTCAAGTTAATCACTCGATGATGAAAGTTATGCTATACAAACGTTCGATTTCTTCAACAAGAAGAGCTTCTAAATCCCAACCTTATGCCCCATTTTTGACCAAAACTATTTTAGACCGTAAAACCATCTTTTTCAAAATATTTTTTCAAATGTTTCTACGATGTTTCAAGGCTCGCATTTCGTTTAAAATATTGCACTGTTTGGTAATCTGAGTAAGGACAAAGTGGAAATAAATGAAAGGGAGGTGAAATCTTTAAAAACATCTTATTTATAGGTTTGGAGTTGAAGAAAATAAGAGTGGAGGGAAGAAAACTAGTTTGGGGAAAGGTTGGGCATCAAACCGTTAAGAAAGAAATAAGCAGCCTTCATTAAATTAGGCATATCTCTTTGCAAAATTAGAATTTAGATGTGAGGCCACGCCATTGGAAAGTAGACTTCCGGGGCTTCAATTTAGACTCAAGAATCACCTAAAACCGAGTCCGGATGAGAGAGATATGTTCGTTTGAAGTTGGGCTTGAAAGTAGAGTTTGGTGGCCGGCCGACCACTTTTAGTGGATGGCCGTACAAATATCTAGCTGGCCAACCAGGTGTCCCAAGAGGCTTATATTTCAGCCAAGTGTCTCCATAGGCCAATTTTAGTGGCCGGCCGGCTAATTTTAGTGGTCGGTCGGCCAATTGTCCGGCAGAACAGATATTTGCAGATATTTGTTGCCAACTATTTCCACAAGTGCATGCACTACGCAACCTGTCTATATATAGATATTTTCAACTTGAGAGGCTACTTTTCTATATATAGAGGACCTTCCCTCTTGGTTTTATGTTAGAAAAAATTCCTAAAGTTTCAATACATGCATAGCACTCTCTCTCTCTATCTTGCAACCTACGCACTCTCTCTCTCTTTACACTTCTTTAAAAAAAATTAGCTCTTCTTCTTTGAAGTTTTTGAGCTCAAATCTTAGCCCTTGAGCGAGAACTTGTTAGTTTGTGAACAAAGGAGTTACTTCTCTTCAAGAGGTATAATTTTGGGCATCTCTATACTACTTTTTCCTTAACTTTTCTGATTCTCTTTAGACTGATTCTTAACATATTTTATGCGCTAAAACTTGTGGTTTGAAGCTATTAAAGGTAGAGGGGTTAATCGCCCTTCTTTGAACCTTGTCTCCTAAGCTTTTGCCCTTGTGTTTCCCATCTCTTCCTCAACTTTTTTCTAACTTTTTACCACTGATTTTCAGAATTTTTCAGAGGCTAAAAATGTTGTTTTGAGATCCCAAAAATGGAGCACCCCTCCTTATGTTTGTTTACTAAACTCAATTTCTCCATTATTTTAGCTAACTTTTTCAAGCTTTTTCATGAGAATTTCAGCACTGTTTTGAGCTATTTTAAGACCGTTTTAGGTTGTTTATTTCATTTGTGCTTTGTATAGCATGCCTGTAGTGCAGTGGTCTTCACAGGTTTGGTATTTTAGGCATTAGACACCAACCTATTTGAGTTGATAGCATTTATTTCATGCTTTTCATACTTGTGTTCACTCAAAATCATCTCTGCACTCTACCTCTTTTCTTGGCTTTTTATTTCTTTGAGAATTGTCTTAACCGAGTGTTGTTTAAGCTTGAGCAAGAGACCATACAATGCTAAATGGTTTAATCTCTTTGGAGGTTCATTACCAGGACATTACCCCTCTCTCATGCTCAAAACAACTTCTTGTTTGACACTCTTCTCCATTTAGTGGACTTAAATATCATTTTTAGACTAAAATGACTGAGGAATGGAAAGGTAATTGAAAGAGGTAATAAAATTGGACTAAAAGAGATGCAAGAATAAAATTGGTTTGGGGTTCAATCGAACATTGAACCCATTGAGTCTTGAAACATTTCATACTCTTTAGAGATGCAAATGGCTCAAGATTCAAGGTCAACCACTTCCGTTGATCAATTCCATGATAAGGAGGAGGTTTTGTTGGTCTTTCATTATCATTTATTGAAATCTTATCCCTAGATTCATAGATCATCACGCAATCATTTTGCATCGATTGATGGTTTGCGAATCAAGCCTACTCCTCTTTTGATCTGTTTGATGATAAGGAGAGGCAGAGTGGACAAACATCTCCTAAAAATACTCTATATGTTTCTTGTCTGTTATAGCAGGACAATAACAAAAACTAGTGGCCGGCCGGCCACCTTACTGTACGGCCAACCACTACTTCTGGCCGGCTGGTCACCTTTCAGCTAGGCAGTGTCTTTTCCCTTACAAAACAAAGTAGAGGCTGTGACAAAAACAGTTCAATTTTCTAACTGTGCAACAGAACCATTCTGGCAACAGAACAGAGAGCATTTTCAGGTGGCAATCTGCGTTCATGCATGAGTTATTCCTCATTTCTCGGGGCCTGTTATAATTATGTTTAATAGTAGTATGTCGTACTTAAAGTAGTGGACTTATAAGTTTGTAATTAATTAATTAGAATGGCTAGTTAATTTTTGTGTTGTACTTAATTAATTAACTAGAATAGTTAGTTAATTTGTGGCATTGTAATAATTAGTTAGTGTAGTTAGTTAATTCAAAAATTAGCTAGGACATTCATTCGGATCCTCCTACACGAGGGCAAAATTCTAATAATGTATATATCTTCCAACCTTCATTTCTTTCTCTCTTTTATTTATCCACTTATGATGGATAGCACAGAGCATCATGTTTCTTTTAGCATTTTTCATGATTTGCATTCATTTGTCTCACATGCATAAGGTTTGGTTCATTATTCTAACAACATTGTCATTTATTACTTTCTTGAATATGTATGCCACTACATGCTATCAAAAGTGATTTACATGACATACTAGACAAACTAAACCTATTAGTTGCATTTTTGTCTATGTTGCATTAGACACTTGCACATTAGGATCATGTATTTTTCCTAATTATTTTCTTTTTTTTGGCTTGCCTCGAAGTACTAGGTGAGCATTTATCGCTTTAGCATATTGCATATGTGTGATTGTTGCCATTTCAAGCATTTCCATGAGGCTAAGTACTTAAGTGATATTCCTGTTTGGATGCGTGTGGATGAAGGCTAATTGTTTAAGTTGGGATGTTTTGTTTAAATGTACATATGAAATCACTTTTTCGAGTGATACATATTCAAACTCTTTTCAAAAAAACATAAAATTAAAGTGTTCCAACTTTTGCAAATTAGTCTATATTTGTGTGCATCACATAGTAACGATAGCCTAATAATCAAAACAAGAGCATATAATGTAAATAAGAATCACATCATGATTAGAAGATGCCGATTTTTGATTGAGCGAGTAGGATGCTCAATTTATAACCTTCTCCTCCCATACTTAAGTTCTTGATCCGAGACACTTTAGTGATGATGGATAAGTGGCCTTTGGCACGAGGCACAGGTTTCCTGAATTTCTAAAAATATTTAGGTGGTGACTCTGTAATCTGGCAAAGTAGTCCATTTTTGACATTTTGATTCAACATTGATTTTCCAAAAGATTTGTCAAATTTGGACTCGTTTGTGTTTATCTATTTCACATTGCACTTGTGAAATCAGATTCAGAACCACGGGAGTCCGAACTGTAGGGCTAGTCGTATCCAAAAGGAGCATGAAAAGCAAGCTACAGAAGCCCACAGTGTGCTCTACCTTTTTAACAAAGGGACATAGGTGAGGAACTCGACGAATCTAGGTGTATTTGTAGAGAGAAGTAGAATTTTTGAGTGAGAGGGTGTGGATCTAGGGTTTGGAAAAGCTTAGAGAGAGAGAGAGAGAGGTATGAAAAAGTGACTCAAAAGTGGATTTTCACGAACTGATATACGCATGCATCGCTGAGTGCAAGAAGTGTCGCCGAGTGACCAGATATAATAAGTTGCACCGCTCGAGCAAAAAATAAAAACTCCTAGAAGTTTTACAGACAGAAGACCAACGCTCTAGCATAACAAGGGCCGCTCGAGCAAAGAATACCACTTCCCAGTAGTTTTGCAGACTTGCAAAACTACTGAGAGATCACAAAGACCGCTTGAGTACAAGAAGTGACACTCGAGCGAAGGAACAAAATTCTGGGCAACAACAATTTGAAAAACAAGTTACCAATATATTCCAAACACAACCAACACATCCCAATAGCCAAAGTCAAAAAGAAGTTAGAGGAAACAAGACATGAATAACTATATAAGACAATGAAACCTGCATACAAAATATCAAATGAGTCGGGTCTAACCAGAAATGCTATAAAGGTTGGTCACCCGAGCCAACCCCCAATGTCTTTAAAAGTACTGGGAGCTTGAAATTTATGCTCGAGTTTAATCGCACAAATTTTGAAATTTGCACTGCTTTGAGCTTTAAACTCTCAATTCAAAGGCTTAACCCTTGCATGATTGATATGAAATCAAGGAAAAACATTGTATAACATGAAAACATTTCTAGTTTGGAACCAATCACTCAAAACTCCACGAATTCAACAAGATTCAAACCTTAAACTTTATGTTTGTAAAAGCTGTGTCTTACATCTTGCATTCACAAGCTTCAAGGCTTAAAATTGGGCTTCAAAACATAACAATTCATGCATGCATGTATCAAATAACTCTCAATCCAACATGATCATTATGATTTATACTCAAATATGAGAAATCACAATAAATTCATGCAGGCATGCCCAAGTTGATATCAAATTCAACACATTTAGCTCAATTCTTGTATTTATCAATATATACTTCTTAAATTCACATAGTTATAAACTTAAGCTCATGTATTTGAGTTCAATTACTCACCTATAGTCTTCAATCAACTCTTCACAAGCTACTTATTAAGTTCCCACACACAATCCTTTAAGCCCGTAGCCAAATCTTTAAGATTGAGCCTCACTCTCTCTAGAATCACACTTCTCTTTCTAAAATGCTCTCTCTACAAGTTGAATTTTGAGCTCAAAAATGAGCTAAGCACCTTAATTAGCATATATATATATATATAGGCTAGGTTAACTTAATTCACTAATCCATGATTAAGCTAAATAATTGGAGTTTAGTTTAATTAATCAAAGGCTTATTTTAATTGAATTAATCTAATTAATTCAGTCTGAGTCAAATTTTAATCAAACTTTACTGTAGGCTTTAAAAATTGTGCTAGTCATAATGGTACAGTCAATTTCGGTTTATGTCACCTCTATGGCCCTCAATTACAGATTATAGCAAAATACCGAACAAATTTTTCTACGATGAACAGATATAAATGCAATAACACATATAATCACATAATGAGCATCCAATTTCACATTAAGCGCATAATCAGAAGCATAATTAAAGATTAACAGTATAATACAAAACAAGGTTGTCACACCTTCACTTGTACATTCGATTGAATTTATTTGGATAATAAAACCATTGGTAAATAACTGTCATTGATAGAAATAATTAAGATATAAACATTTAAGATAGTAATTAAGATAATAGTAATAAAAACACATTAAAAAAAAGGGGCTTACCTTGCAATTTTCGTCAGAAGCTTGGTGGGAATTTATAAAAATATAAACATTAAGAGTAGGAAAACAGATATTTACAAATTAGGGAAACACTAAGGTACTCATATTTAGTAGGGACAAAAAGTCCCACTTTTGCAAAATCTATTGTGTTTTTCTAAACATGTCATGATCATTAATAATACTTATGTTCTTAGAAAAAAAAAAAAAACATAATGAAATTCAATAATTTATCAACATAAAAAGATGAAACTCAAAAATATGAAGTTCACCATTTATCACCTGGAGAGTCCAAACAAAAATTGAAATTTATGCACAAAACACAATAAAAAATAATAAAAAAATCACTGAACAACCATCACAATGAAGCAATAGATTTGAATACACACATATAAGTTTGATGAACTAAAGCAATAAAGGCAACTAAAGCAATACACATAATACTCTCAGTTCAACCTCGCTTTGCATTTGCAGAATTTATGTTATTCACCTAAAAATTGATGAATAATATCACATTAAATAGATGATTTAAAAAAATACAAACGATTAAATATCAAATGCAGAGAACCAATAGCTTTGAAAAAAAAGAAAAGGAAAAAAAGAGAGTAAGAAATCAAACAAAACTAACGATGTGAATTGAGAATTAAAAATGTGCTTGGCAATAGGCTAAAAAGTCAAATACTTAAAAGTCACAAAATCACTTGTCATGAGTTTTAACAACTTAAAAAAAAAAAAACCACACACACAAATATCACATTAGCATGTTTCACTCAATAAAAAAAAAAAAAAATGATCCAAAGTGAATCTTGAAAGTGCAAGCAAATTGCAAGAATTAACTACAAAGGATATGCTAGATTAGAGTTTCATAGATACATCATCTCGTAGATGAATCTGGGAAATTATGTCACGGGGAGAGAGAGAGAGAGAGAGAGAGATATGGAACATATCAAGGGAAGAGGGAATAGATCATGGGAAAGAGAGGTATTGAATAACCCATTTTAGGGGGAAATGCAAAACAAAGAAATCATCTTTTTTTTTTGAACGGCAAAGAAAGAGATTTATTGATGAGAAAAGAAACTATACAATAATAAAAGAGATGAATGCACAAGCATCCCAACTAATCATTTGCAAAGATCACATCAAAGTTGATGAGTAACCAACCAAAACCAACAAAAAACAAGCAAAAAACTCTCCTGCCATCAGAGGCAGGAGAAACAACCATACACAAAAAGCCAACTCTTGCAGCCACTAACAGCACTAACATCTGCAGTTGTATGTGTACACCATGAGGTAATACATCACTAGTACATCATCCCACAACACCTCACTTCTCAGCACACAACAGAGCAGCATTCCATTTCTGATGCATCATACCTGCAATTATTTACCCTAACCATGAAGCCTACCCAACAGCAAACAATCCTAGAACAGTGTTCCACCTAATTACTAGCAGATGAACAACTGAACAAAAGCATACTCAAGACCAAAAAACATCACCAAGCCAGCTGAGCACTCTAACAAATGAACATCCTCACACTCTAGCAGATGAGCATCATAACAGATGAACAAATGTGCGTATACGTTGAGGATCGCCCAAAACAAAGAGACAAAGAACATACATTTTTGCAGATCGAGTAGTCACCACTTGGATTCACCTAAATGCAAAGACTCATCGCTGACAGACCTCAAAGACAAAGCAGACTTCACCACCGCCGAACATAACAATCGAAACATAAGATGAAAAATTTCCAAAGAAGAAGTAGCAGAACACCAATGCTAACATAGTGGACTTCACCACTGCTGGAAACATCCTACCAGCCAAAACCACTACTGGCACTACTGTGAAACTGAAGTATAGCATACACTAACTGAATCAGACAGCAACAGCAGAGTTTGTTAATTACTTTGAGGATTCTTTGTTGAGGCACACATCCAAATTATAAAGCATTACAGAACGAAGCACCACAGAACAGTCTGATTGACAAGATGCATTCCCTTCAGAAGCTTTCCCAACCCAAAACAATAATATTAATAACCATTCCAAATTTCTGCAATATAGCACACAGCAGAGCAACACATCACAAACTGATGAAGAGCTCTAAACCAGCAAGCAGCAAACAACCTATGAGTAGACCAACAGCAAAACAACCATCCCATATCTGATCCAAACCAACAACCATTGTCAGAACACAACTTCAGTAACAGATTAACCAACTGTGGAGAAGGTGATGCATCAGAGAACACTTCAGAGATCATCTCAGCAGACAGCAGAGCCAGAATCCAGCAGCAAGGAGGATTAAACTGGGCCCCTGATCTGCTTCCACTTGAAGACTATATCATCCATTGAGAAGGGGAAGTCCTTGACTGATGCTTTGAGCCATAGGGCAGATCTAAATTTGATGAAATCAAGCAGTCCAGAGACATTGGGCTGAGCCTTAGTAAAGACACAATCATTCCTATGCTTCCAAAGAGACCACAATATGACTAACGGGAGGGCTCTCCAAATAATTCTAACATACTTCTGAAATTTCTCCCTCATCCACCAATGAAGTAAGCTACCATCGAATTTGAAATGCACCATTGAAGCCCCATTCTTGTATCATCAAGACCAAATCACCAAGAGAAAGGACAATGAAGCAAGACATGGATGTTGGTTTCAGATCGCATTACGTAATGGACAGAGAATCAATCGCTATCAAGTATGCCAATCTTGTGCAAGATCTCTGAGGCTTCCACTCCATTTTTCCAAGCCAGCCCACAAAAGAATGAGACTTTTTGGGGCAACAGAGAGCTCCAAACCTGCCTGTAGATTCTTAGGTTAGGGCCAAGAAGGAAGTATCAGAAGCATATAGGTCGACATGAGAATCGTTATGGGTCAGCAACCTCATTAGACCATATCGTGATCTCGATTTCATTACATAAAGGAGGAGCAGAGGACAAATGCAATCGATTAGCTTCTTCAATCAATTCCCAATCATACAACTCTTCTATATGGAAGTTCCGCATACATGAGCCGGTTTTTCCGCAAAGAAGTGATGGAGAGAGCCTTCTTTATCAGTTGAGAGGTTAAAGAGAAGTGGGAAATCAGATTTCAGGCAAAAATCCCCACACCATCTATCAGTCCAAAACTTAATTCTATTCCCATTCCCTACTTTAAGTAGGCAATTGGTCAAGAAGAAATTATAGATGGAATTGCTAGAGGCCGAAATGGATAAGATGTCACTCCATATTCTAGAGTGCTTATAAAAGGGCCTTACAGGAGGATGCCAACAATCCTCTATAATCTTATATTTGCTGCAAATTACTCTCCTCCAAAGAGCATTGATTTGGGTCCCAAATTTCCACCACCATTTGAGTAGTAAACATGAATTTACATCTCTGATTCTTCTGATGCCCAAACCCCCTTGGTCAATACTTTTTGTAGTCTCCACCCACTTTACCAAATGAACTTTCCTTTTCAGATTATTGCCACCCCACAGGAATGCAAATTTCAATCTTTTCCAAATTTCTCTAGCCACACCTTCAGGCATTTTAAATAGGGAAAGAAAATAAAAAGGTAAGCTTGAAAAAGTAGGCTTAATCAAGGTTAGCCTGCCAGCAAATGATAATAACTTTCTCTTCCACCCAGGCAGTATAGATTTGATGTTGTCAAGAACAAAGCTTCCACGAGATTTCCTACCAGATTGGCTCCTAATGGTAGTCCTGTGAATTTTAAAGGGAGACTCTCAGACCTTGCGCTTGAGAAGATTGGCAAAGGAAAGCATATGATCATCGGTTACACCAATACCACACACAACGCTCTTATGATAGTTGATTTTGAGGCCGGATAGGACTTCAAAACATCTGAGAATTCTTTTGACTAACACCAATTGTTCCCAATGAGCTTCACAAAAAAGAATTGAATCATCAGCAAATTGCAAATGTGAAACACGAACATTATTAGCTCCAACTAACACACCTTTAAGGATGCCAAGGTTAAGTGCTCTAGATAGAAGAATGTTAAGCCCTTCAGCCACAATGTTAAACAAAAAAGGGGAGAGAGGGTCACCCTGCCGAAGACCTCGTTGGGGAGAGAATTCCTCAGTAGGAGATCCATTTACTAGAATGGAGATTCTTGATGTAGTCACACAAGCTTTCATCCAAGAGACCCATTGAACCCCAAAGCCAAAGCTAATCATCATGGAGAATAGAAATTCCCAATTTACAGAATCAAATGCTTTCTCAAAATCCAGCTTGAGGATCAACCCTTGCTTCTTGGTCTTCTTCCATCCATCCACTACTTCATTAGCAATTAACACCCCATCGAGAATATAACGCCCACCTATGAAAGCTGTCTGAGTTTCACCAATGATGAAGGGAAGCACTGACTTCAATCTTTGTGCTAGAACTTTGGCTAAGATTTTGTAAATGGAACCCACAAGACTAATGGGCCTATAATCTGATAAGCCAATGGGGTTATCTAGCTTGGGGATGAGAGTAATGAATGTGCTGTTAATGCCATAAGTGAGTTTGCTGTTGGAGTAGAATTCCTTAAAAAATTGCACAATCTCTTGTTTCATAACCATCCAAAACTTTTGAAAACATAGCAAGTTGAACCCATCAGGGCCTGGAGCTTTATTATTGTTGCATTGTTTGATTGCAGCCAAAATCTCTGAAGCACTGAACTCAGGTGTAAGATGGTGAGAGACAAGATCAGCCGCAATAGTTGTGAACTCCCCACCTAGAGTAGGTCTCATCACCCATGATTCAGTGAATTGAGTCTTGAAGTGCTGAAGTACCTCATGCCTGACCCTGCTAGGATCCTCAAGAATCACACCATTAACTGTAATAGAGTTTATTAGATTACGACTTTGCCTGGAGCTGGCAACAACATGGAAGAATCTAGTATTTCTATCTCCATGAAGAGTCCAAATTAACTGACTTTTGATGCCATGACCATTCAAGCACTCTATGAAGCTTCCATATTTCTCTTCTAACCACATTTCTTCTTGCCTTTTCCAAATTTTGCAGAGCCCTTTCCTCTCAAGGCCAATGTCCAAGACATGTAGCTCATCCTCAAGGCCTTGAGTTTTAAAGAGATGTTTCCAAACACCTCAAAGGTTCCGTGCTTTAAGAGTCAACTTAAGGTGTTTGAGTTTTTGAACAAGAATATACCTGCACCACCCGTAAAAGGTAGCATTAGCCCAGATGAGACAAAAAGTCGGGGAAAGAAAGGTGAAGGGACCAAGCGCTTAAGAACCCGAAGGTTTGGGGCCCCAATCTGGCCATCCTCTTTCATCAACAGAGGGCGTGATCCGAGATTAACCCGGCAACCCCATAACTTCATTGAAAAGTTGATCAACCACTCAGACTAAGCAAGATTCTATCTATTCTACTCCATTTCTCTCGATTCTCGAGCATTGCACCAAGTGTATTTCCTACCATGGAGAGGTAAATCGCTGAGTTCACTTTGTTCAATAAACTCATTTAGATGCCTCATTCCTCTATCTCTCCCGAGCATCCTATCCTTTCACCCATGTGCCCGATTTCATTGAAGTCACCCCTAAGCACCAAGGATTAGGGAAAGGGATTTTGAGCTTAATAAGATTGTCCCAAAAAAGAATCATGTTGACTTTATTAGAGCATAGATGTTAAGCAACACACAATTAAAAGAATTATAAAGAGAACCAGATAGCAAGATGAATCTCCTACTACAACAAAGAAGCGAAAGTTGAAATACATCGTGGTCCCAAATACATAATAACCCCCAAATGCTCCTTCAGATCTAGACATGTATTCCATGTTTCTACAACCCCAGAGTCTTCTAGCAAAGCAATTTCGCACACCACCGCTTTCTTGGTCTCTTGAAAAAGACAACATCTATTTGTCTATCTTTCAAGAGTTTTTTATTCGCTTTGCTTTTCACCCTTCCGATCCCCTAATATTCCAAGATAGAAGCTTCATGAGGAAACAAATGTTGCACTCAAAATCACCCATCTGCAGCAGCTTACTTCTGAGCCTTCCCACTCTTATTAATCTTCTCCTTATCCTTTAATTCTAGATCAACAATCTTGCTGAGGACACCATCTTCTGCAGCATTGTATTGGATACCAAGAGTTTTCCCCAATTGTAGGGTGGCTTTGGCTTCGGTGAGGAGGCAGTTGTTCAAAGATGAATCACCCTCGATAGATCTGACAGTAAAGGTAGTCAGCCATTGCCTAAAGATGACAGATTTAGAGGGCTTGCTACCAAGTGATGTCAAGGCATGTAGCCTAGCAAAGCTTAGAACCCCTCTATATGAGACTTCATCTTCCTTTTGCTTCTCTTTTCAGAAGAAGATTAGAGGAAGCATATGGTGAAAATTACCGGAACAATGTTGGGTTAAAATACTTTTCCCATAAGGGCCCTTTTTATCAAAGGTCCCAAGATTGCAAATCGCTGTTACAAGGGGCGAAATACCCTTACCTCCTGCCGCATCGCAGTGCTCAATAGGTCAAGAGGAAGATCGAGATTGGGTTCTTGATCTTATTAGGCCGGGCCAGACTACTTCCAAATTGATGTCGGGCCCAAAATCTTCAACAGTCCATTAAGGTTCAATAAACCTGTGAGAAAGCTTGCTCCACACCCCGTAGGTCGTCATCATTGTTTTCTTCCCTAAGCATTGACTTTTCTATCGAGGCTCCTTGACACATGCATCATCTCTGCAGAGGCCGGCTTCAAAAGTCGCCTCTCTACAACCGTGTCCAGCCTCACCTAAATGGCAGTAATAGGCTCCTTTGTCCGAATTTTCTCCTCGAACAAGCAAGCCCAAAGGCCAAACGAGGCACTATCTTTTGCCTCCTCATCATCATCTTCTTTGTCCCTCCCTTCCATCTCTCGGGTTTGTTTCCTTCCCTAACACCGCAGTTGTGTTTCAATGAAACCGACTCATCCGTGACATTAGAGTCGATATTTGTTCCTCACACACCAGATGTAGTGTGTTTTGCCCTTACAGTCCAAGATCAAAGTTTTATTAATGAACTCCAACGATGGGGTTGCCACTCGAATTCTGGTGTGCGAGAAGGATTTGGGATGACACACATCATCGTCCAGGTTAAGTACCGAGCCCCAATCACTACCAATATTGGTGAGAGTGGTTCTGTTCCATACGTTCAAGGGTATGCCATAGCGACGCAACCACACACATCTTCTCGCTGCGTAGAATCAAGCTTCCATTCCACCACGGCGACTCCAATCTTTGAACCACTCTTTGATATGTCCAATGTGTGAGTGCAGCTCCTCATGAGTGTTGAAAGTTAAGTTAACATCACGACCTCCCCCTCTACTGACCTTGATATGTTCCAGCCCTTTCTCCTTTAGAACTTTGAGAATACTGTGGATGGAATATTCAGCTTTAAAGCGAATTATGGCACTATCATAGAGCCATCCGTGACCCTCCTCATTCACTACTATGGTGGTGGTTACTTTCCCAGCCTCCAAGGGGGGTGTAGACGCCCGTGGGCTTCACTCTACAGTTCGGACTCGATTTGTGTCACGGTTCTAAATCTGAACCAAAGAGTCCAACTCGCAAATCGCTTTGAGAAAACCGATTTTTGAAAAGAAGTGCCAAACATGGATGGCTGCCAGACATGAGTCGCCACCTAAATATTTTTTTTAAAATGGGAAATTTAGGAAACCCCGACTCGTCAAGGCCACGGTCCGCTATAACCAAAGTTGACTTGGCTCGGGAGCTTGGGTACGACGGGAAGGTCACTATGAGCATTCTCTCGCCGGTCCAAGACCGCCTCTACTAACCGTGATATCCGATTTTGAAAACATTACGTGTTCTTATTCCTGCTATTAGCCTAGATTTACTATGTTATGCGACAAAGAAACAAGTATAGACCAAATCGCTTAAGTTGGAACAAAACATTACGTGTTTGTTTTGAAAATGATTTGCTACTCATAAGTAGGCTAGAATGCGTTTTGCCACTCTCAAGTGGGCTTTTAGAAAAGACGCTTTTGCCACTATCTAGTGGGCTTTAAAACTCACAGCTTTTAATGTGTTGTCCCAATTTAGGTAATTCAACCTCCATCCACAGCATTCATGCGCTTATATCACATAAGCACTTATCCTCATGGTAAGCATGCTATCATGGCAACATTCACACACATGCGATATGCTAAAGCATAAAAGCTCACCTAGTACTCCAAGCCAAAACAAGCTTATTAGAAATCCATGCATGGACCTAAGCATACCGAATGTCTAATGCAACACATGCAAAGATGTAATCTAGGCAGCTCGCTAACCCTAAACATGGCACATGAGATGCAACAACTATCACATATTCAATTTGGAATTGAAAGTACGATGCGGTTTGCATGATGTGCCGAGCCCAAAGGCATGTAAACAAATGCATGAATGCACACATGCGCTGCATAAAGTATGCTAATTTAAATGTGCCCTAATCTACCATAAGTGTAAATAAAAGGGTTAGAAAGAAATGGGGTTGGAAGACATACACCCACTCACGCACACTTATTACAAATATGCCCTCACACTGAGGGACCGAATAAATAAATAATACAGCATCAAGAATAAATGAATAAATAAATTATTACAAATTTCTAAGGCATCAAATTAAAGCATCTAAGTGAAATGAAATGGGGCCTCACCGCCTTGGGATGCGCGAATGATGCATGCCCGATGTTCGCCTTGCCCGAAAAGCCCACACCTTGGCATCATTGCTCTCGCTTTTATCGCTTCTCCAAAATTCTCAAAACTTCGAATACCTTCCAAGAGGCTGAAATGATCCAATCCGGGCAAGTAGTCATCGGCTTCTTCCAAGGCCACCGTGCACTTGATAATTATCGGCACAAAAATAGTGCCGCCGGCGATATTTTCACGGTCGGCATAAAGTTCTCGCACCAGATGCATGATGACAAAGAAGAATAATGCAAAGAATGCATAGGCATGGTTTTTGGGCAAATGTGAGCATGTCCAACATCTCCTATCATGTTTAGGGACTCAATGGGTGTGGTCTTGGTTCTAGGGCTATCAATTGTGCATTTGATGCATGATAGCCTAAGGAACCAAGATTGCTCATTTTAATGTAAATATGCATGCAACATAACAAATGAATACTAAGTCCCTGTCATGTGAAAATCAAGGGCCTTAGTGACCAAGGAGTGAGGTGAGTTACACCACTTGAAATGTGAACTTCCTCAATCCTAGGCTTGGCTTGACAACCCCAAACCAAGCTATGAGATGCAAGTATGCAAGCAAGGCTCAAATGCAATGCAAGCTATCATGTTACATGCAAAGAGCTAAAGTATGTAGGATACAAATGGCATGCAAGATGGGCCAATTAACATGGAACTAACAAGCATACATTCAAGGCTATATTGACCAAGAAAGCAACAATCATGAAATAAGCATGCAACAATGGACTTAAGCCATGGAGGGCAGCCCTCAAACTCCCAAAACAAAGGGCAAAACAAGCCTCACAACATGATGAAAATGCCACACAAGCATGCTATTCAATGGGCCCCAAGTCTAGGACACCAAAGAGAGTAATTTGACATCATTCATACAACCACTGTGACATGCATTCAACAAACAAAACAGATTTTAAGCATGTGGAATGACACCCAAATCCTCCCATGGTACCCCCAAAATGCACCAAACATGGAAGCATGCACAATGTCTATTTTAAAGCATTCAAGAGCATATTTTTAAAACATGAACTAAGCCACATATGCCAACATGCAAACATGACTAATGGACATGAAATGAGATCTAATATGATGCCAAATCACTAGATCAAAACAAGTCAACCATGCTAGGACTCCATGGAAGCAAAGTTTACAAGCCTAAAATGCAAAACATGCACATCAAGCATACCAAGGGTGTCCAAAACAGTGGCTCACAGCCCTATTACATGGCAAATAGATGCTTATATCCTCATGAAACCAAGCTAAAATATGCGAGAATCAAGGCTCAAAGCATGACACTACTTATAAACATGAAAGATCATTCTAAAGCCAACATGGAAAGCGTGCAAGAGGCCATGAAATCAACTAAAAACAGAGGTCACACATGACCTAAAACACACAATAAAGCTCTGAAATGAAAGCTAAGGAAAGCATGCATGCATATTATGCTATGAGCCAAAACAAAGGCCAACCAAAGGACCAAAGGGAGAGGGATGTCTCTCCCCTAAATGAAGCTCGAAAATATCATCCTCACCACTGAAAACCCACTGGTTTTCAATGGTGAGAATATCAAAGAACACCAAAACAAGAAGGCCTAAGAAAAAGGCACCAAAAATGGCCAAACAAGGCTTATAGTAATGAGGCTTACCTCAAACCATAAAATGACCTTAAAGAAGGTTCAAGAACAAGTAAAAACAAGACTTTTTTATGTTAAACACAAACTCAAAAACTCAAAGCAAAGAGGGTAAAAAGTAGTTGCAAGAATGGGGAAACTAAAGTGAAAAGCTCACCCTTGAAGATCCAATGAAGAACAGATGGTCCAGCCCTCCTCAAGTGATCAAAACCAGTCCAAAATCACTCAAAACAATCCTCCAAGTCTCCCAATCTCGGAGCTAGGTGTAATAGTGTGTGTAATGGTGTAAAAATGAGGTAAAACACACTATTTGGGCCCTAGAACACACACACAAGAGGAGAGAGAGGGAGATATAGATATATGAATATGTATGAGCTCTGGTTTTTGTCTCCAAAGGTTCTAACCCTAATCAAAGAGGAAGAGCTCCTCTCTTATAGGCAAAGAATGCTTACAAGCTAAGCAAAACAAGGCTTCATCCCTCCATACACGTGTATGGAGGAGAGCCACCAGCTTTACAGCTGTGAGAAAATATCTCATAAAGCAACTGTACAGTGCTCGGCCGGCAAAGAGTACCAAATGTCAAAATTTGGTGCAGTCGGCCGGCACAATAAAGTGCCGATGGACAAATAAGCCACCGATGGCCTCCAAGACAGCCGGTGGTGTGTAGGGATGCCTCACAAGGCATTCCCCACCTTCCCAAGGCAAAAAACAAGTGTTTGGTGCAAAACCAAACACAAACGGTCGAGTTCGGAGGTCCTGAGGCAAGGCTCGCATAGCCGAGAACTCCGGGAACTCCAAACGAACACAAACATGGATAATCACCGAGTGTTCCAACGGTGACGTCCAAGTCTTGAGGACGGTCAAAAATGGGGTGTCTACAGGGGGGACACCTCTTACTATGTCAGCGAAGGATCTTTGGCCACCAGGTAGAACTTGACCTCTGGATCTGTTGGTGACAAGATCTGTAGTGATAAGCTGTGGCTTTCTGATGTACTGAGTCTTCCTCCGGTTGTGTTCCTCTGCTTCTTCTATCGTAGTGGCATTTTTGACTTCTAGTATCTTATCTTCCACCAGAGACCATTAGCTTTTTGTATGGCCACATCTGCCGCTACACTACAATAATCGCATTTAAACCGAATCTGGAGTTTGACACTTTTCTCCTTTTGAATGGGATGAAGACATCTTTCACGATGCCAAAATTGGAGAAAAGTTTGTGGACTGATTTAGCATCCATACGTGAAGGAATGTGATTCACAAAGACCGTAAAAAGGCAAAGCACTGATTCCTTTCTTTGCCCTCGACCACCTTTCCACTGACTGACCACCGGAATCCAACCACCATTTCTCTCCCTCCTATCGCTCTCCATTTTAGGATTTTACAAAGAAATCATCTTGCCCCTTGGATAGTTAGGAAATGTAATCTAAACCATTGATGATGTCATGTAGGACAAAAATATATACAAATTCAACAACCCTTTTGTCATATTATATAGATTTTAGATTGTGTATTGTTGCATTTTATTTTATTCTTGATGTAAACATGTTGTAAATAATAATTTAGGATTCTTTTCTAGTGATTTTCCAATCATTGAGGCCCACTTAATTTATAGGGTGGTGATTGGATTATTATTGTTAGTTAAATCTCTAAATTATTTTTTCCTTCTTTCCCATACTTCTTCAAACCCTTGTTTTGTGGATGGTTATTTCGGATGGATGTTTTTATTCAATAAGAAAGTTAAGTCCAACAACTTGGTGGAAAGTGATCTAGGGCTTATTATGAGAAGTCATTACAATTTTTAGAGAAGAAAATTTTAATTGTACAAAAAGTGGTTAAAGCTCATTCAATGTGGATATACAAGACAAACAAAACTAGTCTAGCGTGTTACTATACACACTTTTCTATACATGTAGCATTACTCTTTTGGAATATGTAATAGATCTTCGACCGTTGATTGTTGTTGCAAAACAAGAACTGATGCATTGCACTGCATATCTGATGATGCAAGTATGTCACCGATAACCCCTAGTTCTGAGACAAAACTCCAATTGGTGAGTCCAGACACTAGTGGGGATTCATTGTCAAGCCTTCTTCCCACTAACATGAGGTCATATTGGTCATCCAGAAATTGGAGCACTTCTATTGTGTTAGCTCCATCTTTTACAATCACTTCAGTGTACTCAATACCCTCATTGCTTTTATACAAATTCTTAAGCTCATTGATTGCTCTTACATCAAGCTTAGTTTCCACCAAATCTGTTATGAAATCATCTTTTGCAATAAATCGAATGACGGTAAGCCTAATGGCAGAGTTCTCAACCATACGCATACCAAGGGCTAGTGCTTCACGAGAGTCTGGTCCTCCTAGGAAAATCACACAAACATTGAATTTGATCTCATCATGACAATCAGGTCTCCAATACATAACTATCTTCTTATCAACAAGTATCCCAACGGAGCATGGAGCCTTATCGAGGACATTTTTCTTCACCCCTCTTATTGCGATGCTCTCTGAGTTTTGAAATGGGATGATCAACAAGGACACGTTTTTCTCAAGTGCCAGCATACATATGTCATCATGCATCGAACCATAAGGTGCAATGACAGTGAAGTGCTGGTGCTTGATCCCCTCCTGGTGCTGTTCGAATTGATGAAAATTAGTGATTATGCGGTTTGCTCGGTTGAGCGTAGAAGAGCGACCCTTATGGAGCTGGTGGTTGATAAGAAGTGGGATTTCTCGGCCAATGAGCTCCATCAAGTCCACAACAAAAGCTTCAATGGGACTCTTTTTGTAAGGGTTAGAAGCTTTCAAGATGTTCATTATGCTAAAAACATTGTCTTCTTCATGAAGGCATACAAGCATTCGAAGCTCGTGTTCACGGTTACTGTGTTGGAGTGTCCTCCTTTTGTAATTGACGTATCTTTTTGAAGGATCATAGAGGTATTTGATTATAGGAGTGGTAATCATTGCTATCAACACTGCCATTATGGTGATAACGGAGTAGAATTTTTTATTGACTAGCTGCATATGTTGTTAAAATATCAGAATTCAAGATTTAAAAATAACAAAAATTGTTGTGCATAATGTAGTTGGTATATAGGTAAGAGAAAGCTCACTTCATAATGGAGAATTTACTATGGATGCAACTTATAGTGAATTATATTACTACATTTCATTGGGTCAGCTAAAACACAAAATTTGTATGGAACATGTCATATATAAACGAATTTTTTACGACCATGTGTATTTATTATAAGCATCTACGGTGGGATACCAAACTAATTGGCATTGCCAAAATTTGACAAGCAGTCACCAAAGCTGCACTCTAGTGGGCTATTATACCCATGAAATGCACCACTGAAATTATAAATTTATGTAAATATCAACACAATAGTAATCAACACATAAATTTTGCAAACAATTAACAAAAAACAACTAACACAAAATTAACAGAAGAAATCAAGAAAAGAAAAAAATAAATATAGATAAATAAATAAAAAAAAGGTGGTTCACCAAGATGGAGATCTAGGTGAAACCTAGGTGTATACCACTGATTCTTACTTGAGATCTACAATCTGCTTGAGATTGAGGGATTAAGGGATCTAGATTGACATCTACACACCCCAAACACATGGTATTTGTCTTTTTGTAATTTGATTGACATCGCAAACAACAAAAAGATGCTAGGATGAGACATCAAATTGAGATATTAAGAGAGGGATTGAACAGCAAGCAAGTCAAGAAATAAAATAGATAGAAAGGGAGTGGCTTAGTATAAAAATGTTACATACCACAAAATGTTTTTCACGAAAACCATCTCAAAACTGTGGCCGAACAACTGGAAATGCTTAGGATTGATCAACCAGTTGACCAGCACCAACTTCAAGATGATTTTAGCAAAACTTTTTGGTGATTTATAGGATTATTGGAGGCTTAGAGATGTGGGATGAAAGAGAGACGAATCTTATTTCATGAGAGGGCTAGGGATTGAGATAATAGGTGGTGCAATTTATTAGGTGCAAAAGCAAACAATTTTATTCACATTTTGTAAGTAGATATTAATTGTATTGGATCCTAGTTAAAAGTGAAATATTTTATTGATTAAATTGATAAAGGAGTGTATTTTATTCACACATTTGACAAAATGTGTGAACAAAACTCAATGCCAACAGATAAATTGGTCTTGTACAATGGGAAACCAATATGGATTTGATCAAGTTGAGCCGTCCTAAATTTGACATTTTAGTATAATAGCATGCCAAATTATAATTTTTGGCATTGCAAAAATATCAACATGTAGAAAGAACTATATTTTTCTTTATTAAATAATGAAAGAACTAATACAATTGTTTATGTAGTACAGAACTAGCACTAACTATTCCACTAATCGTTATGATTAACTAACTCTAATATAACTACATAATAACTCAACCGAAGTTGTAATGTAAAAAGCAGTTACACAAGATTAACTCAACTAAGTTGTAACAGAAACAGTTACACAAGATCTTTAGGATCTGTATTCTCTTCAGTCCCCCACAAGCAAATAGGAAAGACCATGAGTTTGGCAGAAAGAGTGTGAAAACGAGAAGCAAACAAGGGTTTAGTGAAGATATTAGCAACCTGGGCTTCAGTAGGAACATATTTGAGTTGAATAAGCTTTGCAGCAACTTTGTCGTGAATAAAACGACAATCAATTTTGATGTGTTTGGAGCGAGAGTGAAACACGAGATTGGTGGCAAGAGAAAGAGCTAGATTATCACAGTAAAGGAAAGAAGCTGAGGACTGAGGAATACCAAACTTAGCAAGCAATCAACCAAGTAAGCTCAGAAGTAGTATTAGCAAGAGAACGATACTCGGCCTCAATAGAACTACGGGACACAGTGGGTTGCTTCTTAGAAGACCAAGAAATAAGATTAGACCCAAGAAAGACACAATATCTGGAGGTGGATTTGCGATCCTGAAGGTCACCAGCCAAATTGGAATTAGAATAAGCCTGTAAAGAAAAAGAACCAGGAGAAAAGGAGAGACCATGAGAGAGAGTGCCTTTCACAAACCGAAGAAGGCATTTAAGAGCAGCAAAATGGCCAAGAGAAGGGGTATGCATGTGTTGACAAGCATGATTGATAGCATAGGATAAATCGAGTCTGGTGATAGTCAAGTATTGCAAAGCACCGACAAGGTTGCGATAAAGAGAAGGCTGAGAGAAGGGCAAAGAATCACTAGGAGACATAGGAGACTTGACAGCAATAGGAGTGGAACAGGGATTACAAGATTGCATACCAACCTTGACTAAAATCTCAGAAGCATATTTTTGCTAGGAAAGAAAATACCCCTGAGAAAAAGAGTGAACAACAATCCCAAGAAAATAAGAAAGATCACCAAGCTTCTTCATAGAGAAAGCAAGATGCATTTGAGCAATAAGAAACTGAAGCTGAGTGGGATTGTTGCCGGTGAGCAAAATGTCATCAACATATACCAAGAGATAAGTAACAGAACCAGCAGTGCGATGAACAAATAGAGATGTATCACATTTGCTATTGACAAAGCCTTGAGACAATAGAAAAGAGCTAAAAGTATAATATCAAGCGCGGGGGGCTTGTTTCAAGCCATAGAGAGCCGTATGAAGCCGACAAACATGAGAATGGCGAGAAGTATCCTCAAAGCCAGGAGGTTGAAGCATAAACACTTCTTCATCTAACCAGCCATGTAAAAATGCATTAGAGATGTCTAACTATTTCAGAGGCCACTGATGATGAAGAGCCATACAAAGAAAAATCCAAATGGTGGGTTGCTTGGCAACGGGACTAAAAGTATCATGGAAATCAAGACCCTCTTCTTGTAAATAACCCTTAGCAACCAAACGAGCCTTGTATCGAGCAATGGAACCATTAGAATTGCGTTTGATGCGAAAGACCCATTTGCAGCCAATGACATTCTTGCGAGGTGGAAAAGGAACCAAGGACCAAGTATTTTGTTTTTGTAAGGCCGAGAACTCATTCCTTATGGCTTGGGTCCAAAGAGGACTAGTAAGAGCAACCTTGTGAGAAACAGGTTCAATATCAAAAGAAAAAGAAGAAGGGGAAGAAAGGCAAGAAGTAGATAAGAGACAAGTGGAGGCAAGAGTTTTGGACCTTGTTTGCATAGGATGAATATTTTGCAAGGATGGAGAAGAAGATAAGGGAGGCAAATAAATAGAAATGTTGTTAATAAGAATACCAAGAGGAGAAGTGGCATGAGAAATAGGAACAGAAGCTGCAAGGGAAGGCAAAATAGAAGATCTAGAAGAGGTAGCCCGAGACTGTGCTGCAAGATGGCCAAGGACAGGAGCAACAGAAGCTGGAGCAGGAACTGTGGCTGGAATGGGAGTTGAAATGGAACCAATACCAGGAGAAAGAGGAACAGTAGAAGGAGAGGACCAAGAAAATGAAGAATGAGGACTAGGAGTGGAAATAGATAAAGAAGAAGATTTGGATTTATGAAAAGGAAACACAGTTTCATGAAAGACAACATGTCGAGATATGTAAATTTGACCGGTAGATGGATCCAAACAGCGATACCCCTTAATAGAAGGATGATAACCAAGGAACACACAAGGAATTGATTTAGGAATTAGTTTAGATGGAAAATATGGTTTAAGCCAAGGAAAACACAAACACCCAAACACTTTTAAGATGTTATAGTCAGGAGGACAATGATAAAGCATGGCAAAAGGAGTGGAGTGAGCAATGGAAGTGCTAGATAAGCGATTAATAAGATAGGTAGCTGTTGCTAAAGCATCAAACCAAAACTCAAGAGGAAGTGAAGAATGATGTAAAAGAGCAGTAGCAGTCTCAGTTAAATGCCTATGTTTGCGTTCAGCAACTCCGTTTTGGGATGGAGTGTGAGGACAAGTAGACTGATGAAGAATGCCATGTGTAAGAAGAAAATCAACCATCTTATTACTAAAATATTCACCACCACCATCTGTGCGAAGCACAGTGAGAGGAAAGCCAAATTGTTTTTGCACAAAAGCTTTAAAAGCAAAAAATTTTGAGAATACCTCACTCTTGTAATGTAAGGGAAAAAGCCATGTAAATTTGTTATATTCATCAATGAACAAAACATAGAATCGAAAACCAGATACAGATGGGGTAAAAGGGCCCCAGACATCACTGTGTATTAAGGATAGTGGTTTATTAACAATAAAAGAAGAAAGTTGAAATGGAAGCCTATGACTTTTAGAAACAGAACAATAAATACAATGTTTAAGAGAATTAGTAGCATGCAAATGAGGATGTAAATGTTGAAATTTGAGAGAAAACGGATGCCCCAATCTATGATTATGCCAAATAGAGGCTAAGACAGAAGAAGTGGTGCTGAGAAGAGCATGAAGAGAAGACAAAGCTGGAGGAAAGGCAAACTGGTACAGACCATTGATATGGAAGCCTTTATGAAGGATAGCTTTCATGTGTTTGTCTTGGACAATAAAAGCATCATAATCAAATGTAATAGTGCAGTGATTGTCTTTAGTGAAATGATGAACAGACACAAGGTTAGAAGAGATGGAGGAAACATGTAAGAGAAAATTCAATTTAGATGAAAACTGAGGTGTAGGAAGGATCCCTTTACCAGTATTGTGAATAGGAATAGAGGAACCATTACCCACAGTAACATGCTCAGGTCTTGAGTAAGGATGGTAGACACTCAGATTGTTGAGATCATTAGTAATATTGTCTGTAGCCGCAGAATCAAAAAACCAAGAAGAGATAGGAGACTGTGAGGAAGAACCATGACCATGCTCAAAAGTAGAAACAAAAGCCCTAGAACCTGGCCCCTATGACTGTGAAGCAGAGGAGGAGAAATCTTGAGATTAATAGCCAGGATCAAGCCAATGCCAACAATCAAAGGCACTATGACCAGATTTGCCACAAATTTGACAAGAAGAACCATAAGAAGCTCGACCACGATTGGGAGATCGGCCATGGAATAAACCACGACCAGGCTTATAGAAACGCAATTCACTACGATAAGAAGAACCTCTGCCCCTCTGAGGAGAAACAAAATGCCCGCAAGTAGATGGAGAAGATGAACTTGGAGAAGGACCTTTGAAAGCAGCATAAGCAACAGTAAGATCAGAGAAAGTTACCTTACTCTCAACATGTATTGCCTCAGCACAGAGCAAGGAAGATAATTCCTCCATGGATATACTCTCAGAACGAGCTCGGATTGCAGTTTTGAAGGAATCATATTCATAGGGCAAACCGTTTAGGGGAATCAAAACAATGTCCTCATCATCAATTGAAGCAGTTGCCAGACGCAATTGATCAACAATGTCCTTAATGTGATTCAAGTATTGCTCCATTGAATCTAATTTCTTGCTAATGGAGTTCAATTTGTTCTTCAATTGGTGGATATGGGATCATGAAAGAGAAGTAAACCGTTTATCAAGAGCTTTCCAGATTTCGGAGCAAGAATGGAGATGAAGAACTGATGTAAAGATTGAGGGAGATAACGTAGCGGTGATACAGCTGAGAAGGTGAGCATCAATTGATTGCTAATGAAGATACACAGGATTGATTACCACATTTCCAGTTGCATCTTGAGCCCTAATTTCTGGACACAACGAAGATCCATCAACAAACCCTAGCAAATTCGTAGCCCTAAGAATGTTGTGAAATTGATTTTTCCAAATCAAAAAATCAGTGGAATCAAGTTTGACAGTGACAAACGAACTGAGATTAGAAATGAAGAGATTCAGATTTGAAGGTAATAAAGAATCAACAAAGTGGAAGATAGGTTTGAATGTAACTCAGCCATGAGAGAGAATCGAAGCTCGTGGGAGCATTCAAAGCTCTGATACCATGTAGAAAGAACTATATTTTCTTTTATTGAATAATGAAAGAAGTAATAGAATTGTTTATGTAGTACAGAACTAGCACTAACAATTCCACTAACAGTTATGATTAACTAACTCTAATACAACTACATACTAACTCAATTGAATTGTAACAGAAACAGTTACACAAGATCTTTAGGATCTGTATTCTCTTCACAACAACCACTAGAGATGCTCTATTGTGAGCCCTATTACTTTCGTATCTAGTGATAAGAAAATTGAATACAAATTTGCTACTAGTTCTCACATAACTTCATTATTATTTGAAAATAAAAAAGGAAGACTAAATTTATTTTAGGTGTGAATCATACCACGCTAAATTTAATTGTGCATCATACATTCCATTTTACATAACAAGAAGACTAGCAACATAAGATCTAAACACACAAAATACATTAATAGACAATAGTTTTGTCTATGTTTGATTTATGTGGTCCCAAACATACTGTTTATAGAAGAGTGAAATTATACATAATGGGTTATTTACATTCTCTACTATTGAGAAATATCATTTTGATCCCCTAAACTATAAAAACATACAAATAAACACCCTAAACTATTGTGAACTATTATTATGCCTCATAAATAATAAAAGTGTACAAATAGACCCCCTAAAATATAAAAACATATACCAATTTGACACCTTAGTGGATGGAGTTAAAGTGAACCACATCAATAGTTTAGGGGTCGATGTACACTTTCATAGTTTAAGGGCCAAAGCTATACTTCTCAATAGTTTAGAGATTCATTTGTACGTTTTTATAGTTTAGGGGGCTAATGTGATAATTTTTTTAATAGTTTAGGGAGTCTCCATGTAAATAATCCCATCATAATCTTTTTTCTTTTTCTTTTTTATTGTGTTTTCTCACTTCTTGAACACAATATGATTTATATTAATAAATATATATATATATATATATGGGATCCATTTATTTTGTTTAGAAGTAAAAGCATTAAAAAAAATACACTAAACAATGAAATCATATGTAACATTTTCTTATTTTGAAATAGACAATGATTTACAAACACATTCAAAATGATGCGATAATGACATGTCATCTTGCAATTAAGCTGTGATAATAGGTGTTCTGACTTCAAATAAAGGCTAATACTATACAAATAAATTTTTCATACAAAATTATGTGGCCTGTATTTTTTTTTTTTTTTTCTTTTCAAGGCAAAACACACACACACACACACACACACACACACACACACACAAAAATGTCATAAAAGGCCATATCATTCTACATAAAAATTTGTAGGGTAAATTACAAATACAACACTAATATTTGTTTAAAATACGAATTATCTCTGTGATTCAAGAAATTACATCCTACCTCTTGAATTTCTAATTTCATAAAAATTGCCCTTTTTATTAATCAATTATCAAGTAAAATAATAGTTTTTAATGATATCAAAAATATACTTCAATTAATAATTCAAGTAATTTTATTACGGTACACGAGAGCAGTTAGAAATTTTATTCTTTTAATTAATTCTGTTAAACAAAAAATTTGACAAGTCGATATTTGTAATTTTTCAAATCATAGGGGCAATCTGTGTGTTAAGAAAAGTTCATGGGTGTATTTATAATTTATCCAAAAAAATTATGCTTGAATAACATTCATTACCCTTTTGAGATGGTAATTATTCAGTAGTTGTGGAGTACCGTGTGACATTGCTTACGTGGTGTTCTAAACTAATCACATACCAAAAAAATTTACAGATAAAACATGTTCACATAACTTTAAGTAGTTACGCGATAGATTGATGATGACATAGGTAGTGTGTCTCATTTTAATAACACTTTGCACCCATACATTTTCATCGTAATCTTATTTTAGTCCCGTCACTTTCAATTGTAATAGTCATCCATTATATTTTACGTCAAGTTGTAATGTTACTCTTTCGTCCATCTATTGCTAATAAGGTTGACGAAAATTAAAAACAAAAGGATCAAAGTAAGATTTTGATGGCAGTATAAGGGGTACTAATGAGACAAAAAAAAGTCTTGTTTAGCTCACCTGACAAGTTTCATTAGCCTTAATAATGAGTATTCTCTTCCATACCTATTCACCATACTCCTCCATGTTTCATTTTATGGGCCTCACTCCATATCAACAATAAAGATTTAAACCTTTCATTTCGTAGACCCAATAATAAAGATGAGTTGTGTAAAAAAAAAAAATAAATAAAATTGGCAGCAATTTTGATTTTAAATTTAAACTATCTAATCATTGTTGTGGGCTACTAGATCCTACAAAATGAAATATAGAGAAGTATGGAGTGGAGTAATTCCTCTGAATAACAATATATGAACCTTAACTTTAAAGTCTAGGGTTGATTGTCATAATAAACAAACGAAATGATGATATTCTTTTGTATTGTATTGGATTAGGGTTTTGAGTTCTTACCCCGTGTCTGAGTGCAATTTTGAAGAAGAAAACATCAAAAAGGCCTTGGAAGCTAACGATGAGGGCAAGAGCGAAAGCATGCTTGTAAGGCACGTTACAAAACCGCAGAGGAACCACAGCCCCAATAAGCTTCGCCAAGTACGCTGCGATGCCGATGATCACCATCGCGACTGTATAATTGTCTGGATCTATCACAGCCACATCCACAACGCGCCCTGCATTCACGATATACAACGGCAACAACACCGCCGATACAAACAGATTCAGCCTCTGCACCATCCCGGACCCCAGTGGTGGCCCTGGCGGCACCGCCAACCCCAATATCATCATCCCGAAAAACGATGAGTACCCCATTGACTCACTCAAAAAACCAACCCCGAATAACATGACAACCATGGTAAAGAAGTGCCACTCCTTTATGCTTTTCCCATCGGGGACTTTCCTAATCATCCAGAACATTACTGACCGGAGCCCGAAGACTATGAAAGCCACCAAGACTAGCCTGTAAGCCTGCCTCTCGATAAAATCCAATAGAGAAAGATTGAACAGATATGAATAATAGTAGAAGTTGGTGGAAATGGTGTAAGTCCAACTGAAGATGCTTGTGATGAGGGAGGAAGAGAGAGCTAGGCGGCCTATCTCGGAGTTCAGGAGATTGAGCTCGTCGAGGAGGATGGAGGTGACGTGGAAGGAAGATTGGGCAACGAATGGACAGATGGGCATGAGGATCTCGGCTTCGATGAAGTGGAATTTTCCAAGCAGGATGTTGACGGAGTAAGCTATACCAGTCGGAAGAGCGATGCCCACGAAGCCGAGGATCCATGAGAGCCCGCCGGAAGCCTTGATGATGCTGATGTCTGTACGAACTCCGACTATGTATCCGTACATTCCGAAACAGATGTATTCAAGGAGGCGCATCACTTTTTTTGGCTTCAATTCAAACAATTTTTTGTACAAGCCTCCTGTCTCAATATGTCGAAAAATTGAAGGGCCTAGGAGTATTCCAGTCTGAACAAATAGAAATTAAATGACAATAAAACAATTACAATTTTTGTTGTATATCATTACTCAAGAAAAAGTTAAATTAAATTATGATGGCAGTAACTTTGTTAACTTTTAGGATTTTAATGTGAGGGAAACTACGTTCTTGTGGAAATTTTATACAGAAAATATTATCAAAAAATGAGGAAATGTTAATTTTGTAAATAAATAAATAAAAAATATATGAGTACTTCGTTTCAATATAAAATATTTATAGTGAGACATATCTGTATACAAAATCTATATAAATTTTTTATTTACATATCATCAATCGTAATGCAAAATGTCCTATTTGTCATTCAAAGTCCTGCATTAAATTTTTTGATTTTTCATTATTTTATTGATTTTTTTGACTTTTTCAAGAAAAAATTGGTTTGTTTTGTTATGTATTATTTTTTTTTAAATTTTAAGGATAATAATAAACAACTTATTGAGCTAAAAAAAGAAAAATAAGTTGGTGCATAAGCTACCTTCAACCAAAGAAAACTTACCACATGCAAAAACCACTTCCAGGGATTAAAAATTATTTAGTTGTTCTCGAACTCAATATATCAATATAGTACTTTTGAATTAATAAAACTACTAGTCACATCATAGATATGACTGGCAAGGCCCACATTGGTCGATTTTGGCGTGAGAGATGGCCTCATGTGATGGAGAGCACCTTTGGGGCCTTGGCCAAAAAATTTAGATGAGGTATATCAATTTTAGTTAATTGTTCACTAATTATAAATGTACACAAGCAAATTAAATTATAAAACGAAGATTAAAAAACTAAATCAACAAGAAAAAAGCCTAAAAGTGTTAATGCTTTTAAGGGATAAATGTATTGAAAAAGTACTAGGAATCGATGAACGTCTTATCATATTTGAGTATCACGTGTAAGTACCATTTGATATCATGTGTTGGGCTTCACAAAATATAAGTTTTAATGCTTTCTAAATAAAATGTGTGATTTTTTAGATGACATAACTAGTGTAATGTCATATGCCACATAAATGATATCCAAATATGATATTAAAATGTAGTCCATTTAATATTGTATATTCATCAAAACTGAAACACAGAGGACGATAAGAGAACTTGATCAGATTATGTGCATGTTGGAAAATTGAAAATTAACATAATTAAGGAACGGTGGAGAAAGGGACGGAGTGCTTCATTACCAACATCTCTGCAACGAATCTAGGTTGGTTGAAAGGTTTGAGAATGTAATGGAGGACCGTTGTCATGAGAAGAGAAGTCCCGATCTGCAAGAGAAGAATTGGAAGAGGATGTTTGAAGACATCATCATTTTGAAACAAACCTGTAGAGATCACTGCTGAACCCAAATATTCACATTTCATAGGCGTGAGTTGGGTTAGATTGAAAGGCACGACTGGCTTGCCATCATATCCCGACATGGTTTGCCTTGCAATTGTAAAGCTCAATTGTTCTATAATAGAGATGGAGATGGAGAAGTAGAAATAAGAAAGAGATAGTCTAAAGGAAATGAAACATCTCAAAGCCAAACATCCAAATGTTATAGATTCTAAAAGGAAGAGAGAGAAAAAATGTACTGTAGATGACCTTAATTAAGGTTAGTTGGCATTTGAGTCATTGACTTGACCACACCACAATTAAGTTTTTCTATTTTAAATGACCTTAATTAAGTAGTTTGATGACATCAAAACCATCTTAAATGTAGCTGCAAAAATAAGACAAAATTATATATATAATAGTTTTACTAAATAGGGACCCAGTATCATAATTATGTAGTTTTATATATATATATATATATATTACACTTATGTAAGAAAACTAATTCAATAATCTTTTTCGGTCCCAAAAATTTAAATTATTAGTCCAAATTGTAATGCCCCCAAAGAAAAAATGACACTCGAACTACTCATTATTGTCAGGTTTTTGTAATTAGTAATCTCATTTGACAAAACTCTTTTGAGTTGTTATTTTATTCGTTCTTTTGTTTTAGTGAGATTGTAAGCGTTTAGATGTGAATCTAACCCGAATTATGACTATGTAGAGAAGTTTGTACTGATATTCTATATCTTGACCATTCCTCTTTTTCCACTTCGCTAACTATGTACGAGAATCAAGCAAAGTGGTTCATCCAATATCTCTGCTTGTGTTTGAACTTCTAGGAGACAAGTTTTGCCACTCGAGCAATGAATGTTGCGCTTGAGCTATTAGCCTATATGTTTGCACCGCCTTTACTCACACCGCTCAATCGGTAAAGTGTGCAATCAAGCGGTCTTTTTGACTCTGTTTAGTATAAAGTGCGCCGTTTGCTGTTTTTAAGATTTAACACATCCAAATTTTCAGAAATAAGTAAAATACAAAGTGTTCTATATTGGAGAGTGTTTTTATATAAGTTTCCTTGATGTATACAAGGTAATCAATTGATCAACAAAGTACATAGTGTCAAACATCAAGGGTTGTTTTCATTCTTTCATTCACATAAAGAGAGATGTGTTCATCAGTGGATTCCAAAAAACTTAAGCTTGAAGTTTTGGTAGATTCTAAAGTGACTCATTGTCGTGAATTTGACATCAACATTGTGGGTTCAACATTGGGAAAAGCAATTCCAATGTAAAGAAGGTAATGGAAGAGGCACATTGCGTTTGGTTCAATTCAGACTTGGATTTACTAGGAAATTGAGGATACTCACGTGTAATTCCTTTTTATCTTCTTAGTGGATTGTTTTGTGACTTTCGTCCATGATTTTTTTTTATCACAATTGGAGGTGCTTCAATTGTGATTTTTTCCACGTTGAATTGCTTTGTCGATTTGTCATTAATTGTTTGATTAAGATAAATATGCACTGTTTTAAATTGAAACATAATCACGAATCAATATCTCGAGAGTTTTTAGAATTTTTAGTTATGTTTCACAATTAATACTTATTTTTCATTAAACATGCAGAACGTTATAATTAATCCCAATCATTCGATATGTATGAACATTCCCAAAATAGTATTTCATTCATAGACGTTCCTTTTAGTTTTACAAAGTCATATCACATGCTTTAATACATTCATTGGTCCTAAAACATGAATCTATAGCATCTGATTGATCAAAAACAACATTTAAACTAATACAAGTTCATGCTTTAAAGGCCACAAGTTCCCAAGGCCTTACACTATTACAACAAAATAGTTACAAAACTCAAAATAAAGAAGCCCTTGGCTTTACAAGATAAAGCAAACAAAACGAGCTCTAAGCTCTAAGATTCTTCGAAGTCATCATCTTAGCAAAGGTACGCCGTCAGCACTTGAAAATGATTTCTGCATAGGGTGAGCTTGATACCCAGTACAGATATCTTAATAAAATGTATGATGTTTAACAATATCATGTAGTGAAATGCATATGAAATGCCATGACCAAAACATGAGTTTTCCTCTTTTGAAACAATACCATACAAGAGTTCCCAAAACCACATTCCAAACACTCTTCTTTTAAATAGAAAACAGGGCAGTAAATACAATACTAGTAATCCCTAGATTGGTTTCTATAAGTAGGCTCTCAAGGCACTATCTAAAAACCACTTTACAAGCTCCTAACTAGAAAGAACTTGGTACCTACTCCGCTCGTGTTTTTAGACTTTCACCATGGACCTAAAACCAAATTAATTATCCACAACCATACTCCCTAATCGGATTCATGATGGTATTCACCCTATTTTTTCAAAACAATGCATTTGTTCTCAAACACAACCATTTTTCCAAGATATAAAGAAGAATGTTCATGAACCCATGATATGGTCAATGAGATGAATGATTTGTAAATAGTTCAATTACCTAAATCACATGCCACTTCTATCACACGACAATGTTATCCTCCACCAGTAGCCAAACAGTTATCTCTAATTTAAAAATTAAAGAGTAACAACAATGATATAATTTAACATTTCTTAAATCACTATCATTTTTCCAAAATCTCCACAAGTCACAATATTCAACATCCATCACTTCTCAAGAGTCTCATGGATTTCTCCATTTCAAATTAAATTTCTAAAATCCCAACAATTCCTAATTTTTTAATAAAAAATTTGGGTTTCTTTCTCGTAACTCAATTTCCTCCCAAAAACCAAGTCTCAAAGTAACCACATGAGATTTCATTGACCAATAAGGAAACTTAAAGAGAGATCCCCATTTTATGCACTAATACATACATTAACCAAGCCATAGCTTTCTCAAATCTTTTACCCAACAAAATAACATATAACAAAGCTAAAAAGCATGCAAATCATTAAGAAATCCCTACCTCGAAGCAAAGAGAGAGATGAGGAGGAAGAAACCCCAAAAGTTGATAGTAACAAAATAGTGATTTGCTCCAATTAGAATGAAACCCTTGACATACTCTACAAACTATCTAAAAGAAGCAAAAGGATAATGGGTAGATCTAAAGGCTTTGTGTGAAAAGCTAGAGTTTGAGAGAGAGAGAGAGAGTGGTGAGAGAAAAGAGTACTGAGAGTCTATTTATAGTACTAGGACAATAGTGGTTATTAGCCCCCAAAAGTCAATAAAAAAATAAGTCAAAAACCCTCAAAAAGTTATGTCAAAAACACAACTAAAAATCTAGATTTTTCTGTCATATGTCGACACCTCCAGAAGGAGTGTCGACACCTTGCAGTAATGGCAAACCTAATCAAAAATGTCATTTTTCATGCACTAAAGTCGAACAAGCCACTTGAGCAGTTAAATGTTCGCTCAAGCAGTGAATAGGTATGTGGGATGCCTTTTTTGGGGTTACCAAGTGCGCCCGACAATTCAGACTCCCGATTTCTAGTTTGATATCACTAGTGCAATGTGAAACAAAAAATGAAAATCCAAATCTAGTAATTTTTATAGAAAATCTATTTTAATAGGAAATAATGCCAAAAATAGACTACATAACCAGATTTCAGAGTAGCCACCTAATCTTTTGGGAATTAGGAAACTCGTGACTCGTGTCAAAGGCCACCGTCCGTCATAACAAGGTGTCTCAGCTCGAGAACTTAGATATGAGAGGGGAAGGTCATTAATTAAGCACCTCACTCACCCGATTAAAGATCGGCATCTACTAAGTCATAATGTGGTTTTTATAATCAATGTATATCTATATTCCAATTATTAATAATGCTATCATTACTATCTAAGGCATACAAAATATAGATTATGTCATCAACTTTGGTTATGCTATGACTTCATGCGTTTTGAAAAGTTTTTCTTGGATAAAATCCACAGTATAAGCATCAACTACATTCCAAAATAAACAATACAACCTCTGTCCACCAACATTCAAACAGATATCTCACTTAAACACTTGGCTTCATGATGTAGCAATAGATATGATAAATAACATATACATGCAATATGCTAAAGCTCAAAAAATTTCACCTAGTACAACAAGACGAGTCCCAAGACATATGCATATATATGTAGATATGCATAATCATATATATAAATTACTAATACAATGCCTACATAACATGCATCTAGGAATCCAGATACTAAGACGTGACAAGCGTATCATCTCAAAACATGGGGTTATGCACGTATTCATCCTTGAAAATAGTAAATCCCGTCAATGTAGATGATCCAGACTCAAATGCATGAATAACGGATGCAATATGCAGGCATAATAAAGAAGACATGATACACTACCGAAAGCAGGTAAATAATAGGGTTAGAAAGATATGGAGTTGGAAGATTATTACGACAATTCGAATAAGAAATGGGGAAAGAGAGATTATTATAATAATGAAACGATTCAACCAAATTACTGTTGAATCTAACAAATCATAATGAATAAGAGAATTAGGATTTCCAGAACCATCCAGGAGAACATTCCCCAAAAATTGTCTACTCTGTTCTTGGAAAGAAGTGACCAGCTAGACACCAAATGAGCTGGCTAAAGCAAGAAGTGGCCAACTAAATTCTTCCTTTGATTGAGGATTAGATCAATGCAGAATTCCAAGACAGGCCAAAGGGAGACTCTTTGAGGGGTGCTCACATATTTCACATCCCTTATTGACAGGGATCACTTAAGGAGGAGGTGGATATACCATAGCCTTCAATAATGACATAAACAGATATATATATATATATATACACAACAGATATTTTGCTAAAGGAACAAATTAAGTAGATTAAAATCAAGAACAAATTTGAAGCCCAAGAAAGGAATAGGAACTTGCATCTTCTCTTTATGAATAAAGGCAAATTAATACCCAAATTCATGCTATTAAGTGGAGCGCGTAAATTAATGCAAATCATTTCTTGGAGAAAGCTTTGCTTATTAAAACAAGAAACTCATCAAACTCATTGAAAACTTCTCATCTAATCATAGAACAAGGATGGTTAAACCTCTTTCTATGTCCACAAATGATTAAGAAGGCAGGTTTTAACTTCCTTTGATCCAAAATCTGTTGTTTTACTTCCAAAATACTCAATAAAAAGGAGAAGGCACCATTCATCAACATCAAATCCCATGGATCACCCAAGCAACCCCATGGAACAACCCATAACACTCATTGTCATTGAGTAAAGAGTTGAAACACATAGATTAACACACTTGAAAGATAGGATAGGTGAAGATAAGGGGTGCAATAACGAGAAAAAAAACTACTCTACTCATTGAACTTGTGAATGGGTGGCTAATACTACTCCCAATTACATCTAGAATGGTCCAAAATACATAAGAATTAGATAGTCAGAGCCATGGAAAGCAAGAAAGCAAAGAAAAAGGCTATCAACTCAATGGATAGATAGTTAAGGCTACTCCCTCCAAATCCATGAGAACTTACAATAATCACATAATTGAAAATGGAGTTAGAACTAAAGAAAAAGTAGAAAGAAGATTATCAAAGAAACAAAGGATTCATCTCTTAATGAGGATGAGTTCTTTTGTCCACAAACTCCCTTTAAAGTCCCTCAAGGGCTTTTAAGTGTGTTCTTTAATGTCCAAAGTCCTTTGTCTAGAGCTTAGGATCAAGTTTTAATGGAGGGTTTAATGTTGAAAGGTGAAGGTGGCAGGTAGGAAGCAAGAGAAAAAGAATGAAATGCTCTCGAGCTTACATATGTCTTGGGCAAGTTTTTCAACCCTTTGAAATGAGTTGGCGAGCTCTATATATAGAGCTCAGGTCATAAATATCTGAGATATTTGTGGTAGATAAGCTAAACAAGTTGAAATTCCTAAAAATGCTTTGTACCTGTAACATTTAGCCAGTTGAGCTTTCTAGTGATTGACTGAGTGCTTTTGTAGCTGGCTATCATATAGTGTCCGGCCAACTAATGGGCACATCGTCAAATCAACAAGAGCAGGTTAGCCTAAATAAAAAGGAAAAGCAGGTGGTTCTAAGGATTTCATCCTTCCCATTCACTTTCACTATATTCTTCACTTTGTTTTGAAAGAATACCACGTTTTGATTTAAAAATATGAGCCTCAAAATATTGCGGTAACGTCTAGAGTTACACCACTAAAACTCATTTTGGAAGAAGTTTCCATTTTGGTCGAAAACCATTTTGTCTATACACAGGCATTAGATGGTTTAAACCTTGATCCTTAGGCTTCTTGACACAGAACTTGCAAACATTAACACATCTCGTTTTCATCATTGGAAACTAAAAAGAGAGCACCCAAGTCTCAAGGCTTGTCAAAAATGGGATATCTACAGGGTGTTTGTAAGATCTCTAGTTTTGAAAATCATAGTTGTCAGTCAAACGTTTGCTTGAGCAAACTATATTGATATATTTTGTACCCGAGCTTCAAACAGACATAACTCCCTCATCCGAACTCCGTTTTGGGTCTTTTTTGGGTAAAAATTGAAGCCCCATCAAGTAAATTTCCAATAGTTTTAGTCTCACATTAAGATTCAAATTGTGGAGAGAGAAAAGAGAAAAAGAGTGTAGACTACTCAAAAAATAAATATTTGAATTTGGGGTTTTTGGTCCAATCTTTCCTAACCATCATGTTAATACGTCAATCAAAGCCCGAAACATCTAGAAGAAGGTCCCAATTACAATAATTAAAGGGAGAAATGTAAACCTATTGTAGACGTCCCCGAACGCCCCAGGAGGGTTAAGTCCCGTTCCGTTCGTCTTGGGGTCACTACAGTTCAAAGACTCAAATGTCACGGTTCTTAATCTTGAACCAAAGAGTCCAAATCCGACAAATCGATTTTGAAAACAGATTTTTTGAAAAGAAGTGCCAAACATGGACTGCTTTGCCAGATACAGAGTCACCACCTAAATATTTTTTTAATGGGAAATTTAGGAAACCCTGACTCGGTGCCAAAGGCCACGTGTCCGTCATCACCAAAGTTGCCTCGGCTCGGGAACTTGGGTACGATTGGGGAAGGTCACTTCGTGAGCACTTCGCCGCCGATCAAAGACCGCCTCTACTAACCATGATATCTATTTTTGAAAACATTGTGTGTTCTTATTCGTTATTAGCCTAGGTTACTATGTGATGCGCCTGACATACAAGTATAGATGGATCGCTTTGAATTGGAACAAAACATTTCATGCTTGTTTGTTTGAAAATGGTTTGATGGTGCTACTCGCAAGTAGGCTAAGACGTGGATTTGCCACCCTCAGGTGGGCTTAAGAAAACATGATTTTGCCACTATCTAGTGGGCTTTAAAACAAACATTTGATGAATTGTTCCAATCCAAATAACCCAACCTCCACCCACAGGCATTCAAGGCAGTTATATCACATAAACAAATAGCCTCATGGTAAGCATGCTATCATGGCAGTCACTCACACGCATGCAAGGATGCTAAAGCATAAAACTCACCGTGTACTCCAAGCCAAAACAAAAACTCATTAGAAATCTATGCATGAGCCTAGATATACAGAATTGCCTAATGCAACACATGCAAAGATGCAAACTATAGCAGGCTCGGCTATTCTAAACATGGCATATGGAATGCTACAGCTAACATGTATTCAACTTGGAATTGAAATACAAATGCAGTTAGTATGATGCGCCGAGTCTTGCATGCAAACAGATGAATGAATGCAAACATGCTATCATACTGTATGCTAATTGAAATATGCCCTAATCTAACCATCATAAGCAGGTAAATAAAAGGGAAGAAAGATGTGGGGTTGGAAGACATACATCACACGCACCCACACTTATTACAATTATGCCTGGCATGCAAGCCAGGGACTGCCTTGATTCTGTTCCGGATGATGGAATGATGCATGTTTGGGCTGCTTTGTGCGGAAATCTACTGGAATGCCCCAATTAGCCTCTGTTTTGTAATGATTCTTGAAAAGCGCGCCAAGCCTCGGAAGACCGCTGATTCTTGATATGCTGCAACAGAGAGCAGGAAAGGGGCATAGCAATGTATTTTCACAAATGTATGCATGTCTCGATCCTCGTACCACCAATCACGCATCTCGATGCATGATGGCCGAGGAGCCGAATTGCACAACTCAATATAGAATGAATGCATATGAACACTACAACAAAACCTAACTCGATCATGGATAATCCGGAGTGTCGGTGACTTGGGAATTGAGACACGTTCACTCACGGTAATAACGCATTCGTTTCGTGCCCGGGATAACTCCTATCCCGAACACGATGCAATATGCATGATATGCGTGAAATGAAACTAAGATACAATCCTAACATACACAATGTTATGGAATGGCATACACGCTACACGAGGTGATACACAACCGAGCATACACAATGCTATGGATGAAATGGCATACGCAATGCAATATGGGCTTACACCAACATGAGAGAGCCTCAGCCACACTCACATAGGAGGCCATCAGATGAAAACAAGACAACTCGAAATGCGTGCACGCGTGCACGCAAACTGAGGACCGACCCTCAGGCACCGAAATGCCACTCTAATGAGACATGGAAAAGACATGGAATATGGTATGCAAACATGCAAAAAAACAGTAGACAAATGAGGGGCAAAACAGCCCCGAAACAAGGCGAAATGACACCCGATGCATGGAATCACTCCCGAAATGCAAAACTAGGTACATGAAATGGCTTACAGCTATACAAAGCATGCATAATTAGGACATGAAGTGTAAAAGAAGAAACTAGGCAGCCCTGAGAAAAGAATTTTTACAGTACAAAGCGTGGCAAGACAGTGAGTACACATGGGACTAAATTAGCATGCAAAAATGGGCCCGCAAGAGGGGTGATGAAGCAACTAACAGCTGCTGGCCCCAAATAGGAAAGGGGCCTTCTACAACATTTAAGAGAGGCCAAAAATATGATGCTTTTCAGTAGATGAAAAGCCCCAAAAACAGATACAAGTATGGAAAATAATTCATTCAAGAAATGGGCCAACGAAGGGGCAAAGAAGTAACTGATATATGGGGGTCTCAAAAAGGTTAGGGACCTTCAACAATGTTGAAGAGGGTCCCAAAATAAGGCATTTTACAGTAGATGACCAAGCCCAAATCAGTATACAAACATGCTCAAAATACAATGCAAGATTAAGACCCCAAGAGGGCTATAACATGAAGTACAAAAAGGATGTCTCAAACAGCCATGGACCCTTGATGAAACATGTAGAGGGGGTCCAAATAGGGCTATTTTCAGTTCTGACCAAGGTTCAAAAACAGAAGCTCAATAAGCTAATAAATCATGCAAAAATGGGGACCAAAGAGGGGTACAATGGCAAGTGATACATGGAGGTCCCCAACAGTGTTGATCCCTTCTTCAATGTTGAAGAGGGGCTCAAAATAGGCCTATTTACAGTTTATATCAGGCTCCAAAACAGATCACACATAAGCCAAAAATACTATGCAAAATAATGGCATTCAAGGGGGTATTGAAGCAAGTGCAACATGGGGGTCCCAAACAGTGTTGAGCCCTTAATAAAACCAGAAAATGAGCTCAAAAAATGACCTTTTCAGTTTTGGTCGGAGCTCAAAACAGTAAGCAAAGAGGGCTAAAAAAATGGGGCAAAAATGAGCTCAAAAGAGGGAGAGATGAACTTACCCTTGTAAACCAATCCTTGGCTCCCTTTTGGCTTGAGAAATGTTGCCTCCTAGCCTCTGAAAAACTCCCCAAGCTGCTGAAAATGGAGTAGTGGTGGTGGTGCTAGGTGATGATGAAGAAAGGGTGTAGAACTTGGAAGATTTTGAGAGTTGAAGTATAGAAGGAGAGAGATACAATACAAGAGGCTCAAAGCATTTTTTCTAACCCTCAAAACCAGACCTGGGGCTGCTTTTATATAGGCAAAATGGGTGGAAAAAGGGGGGAAAAATGGAGGGAAAACAAGCCAAGTTTCCCCCCAAAATGGCCAAACCCTCGGACATGGGTGAAGTGTAAAACAAAATACATGGCTGGAACACACTCCCAGGGGCAAAAATGGCCGGCTAGTTTAAAATGGCAAAAAAAATCATTCACCAAAAACAGTGGCCGGTCGGCCAGGCCAAAGGGGGAAAAGTGGCTCGCCACACCCTAGGATGAAGCCCCAGAAGTTAGCTTTCCAATGCCGCAAACCTTGCATTAAAATTCCTTCTGTAGAAAAAGTTATGCCAGTTTCCGTAAAGCCGCGTAGATTCGGTCCAACCGGACTTCAACCAACCATATCTCCTCCACTCGGATTTGGACTTAGGAGATTCTTGAGTGAAAAATGAAGCCCCGGAAGTAAGCTTTCCAATGGTGGTGGCCTCATATCTTAATTCCTCTTGTGCAAAGAGTTACGCCCATTTCGGTGAAGCTGCGCAGACTTTCTCCTTCCCGGATTCGTGCTGAACCACTCTTGACCAAACAAAAAGTTGGTTTTCAGAACAATTACTGGCCTCCCACCCTCCTACAAGCTTCCTAATAATGAAAATAAGGCCTCCACCAAAAATAAGCCCAAACCGATGCGAAATGAAGGTTCGGGGGGGGCGATGATTCGGGACCACCGAACTAAAAGCTGGGCAAAGGGAGTGGTGTTCGACCACGCAGTTGGTCTCTCGGACAGTGTCCTCAAAAGGGAGTAAATAAGATGCATGCCAAAAACAGAGAAACGGAGATAGTTAGGTCGAACCGAGGCACACGCGACGGCAAAAGAACCAGCTCGAATGGGCAAAATGGCCTCTGACCCACGAAATGTAGCCTGACCATCGAGAGATGATCTACTGGACCTCTCCATCCCCTCAGAGAAAAGAAACAGAGAAAATCGAGTCTGGTTCGCAAACCGAGGCAAGGCACAGAAAAGCCCAGAAGTCCGGAGGCAGGGCTCACGGCCGAGACTCCGCAACCTCAGAACGAGCACAGTATACAACATCACCAAGCACTCAATCGGTGACGTCTGAGTCTTAAGGTCGGTCAAAAATGGGGTGTCTCTGATTGCCCTCTTGAGAACTCGAAAGTCATAAGAATGACGGAGTGAATGTCGAGCTCGAGACGACCCATTTTGACAAGGCCAAAGACTTAGACAAAGCGCATAAGATAGACAAAGATGTGCGTGGCGGGGGCAAAATGCAAATGGTATGCGGGAAGATTTTGATAATTGGACTTATCACGCCGGGCGATTTGATAATTGGACTTATACGCCACGCTCTGTGGCCGGTTCGAAATTGGACTTACTCGTTCTGTACGCTGGTTTGAAAATTGGACTTATACGCTACGCGAAGCCAGTTTGAAGATTGGACTTATACGCTACGCGAAGCCGGTTTGAAGATTGGACTTACACGCTATGCGAAGTCGGTTTGAAGATTGGACTTACACGCTACGCAAAGCCAGTTTGAAAATTGGACTTATATGCTACGCGAAGCCAGTTTGATAATTGGACTTATACGCTGCGCGAAGCCGGTTTGAAAATTGGGCTTATACGCTACGCGAAGCCGGTTTGAAGATTGGACTTATATGCTACGCGAAGCCGGTTTGAAAATTTGACTGATACGCTACGCGAAGCCAGTTTGAAAATTGGACTTATACGCTACGCGAAGCCGGTTTGAAGATTGGACTTATACGCTGCGCGAAGCCGGTTTGATAATTGGATTCATGTAATGCACTGTAATGTAGTGGCTAAAATGCAATGTGATAGCTAGGAAAAGGGAGGTACCTCACAAGGGCAATTGGCAATGACTTACCTCGGCAATGTCCTACCTCATGCTGATGTGAGAATCTTCCGCTTCTTCTTGGTTGAACCACAGGTACTACTTTTCTCCCTGACTATGGTCGTAGCTTTCCCTATTCTCCAACAGGGTGACAGACTAGGTTGATTCAGTATCCAGAATTGAGGCGCATACAGATGCTATCTCAATCTATGGGGCTGCCATACAGATTTCAAGCCGAGGATATACCCCTGGGTATTTAAACCAGAATTTAGTCTCGAAAATCCCGAACCTTTGCGTTCTAGGCATAAGCCATTCGAACTCTAGTTTCTACCGTCTCAGTTGGTCTCCTAGGAACTCACTGCAAACACAGACAGGTGGCTATACCAGACCACCGGAAGTCATTCGGGCACAACAAACACCAAAGGAATTGCACCTTTAGAGGATTTAAGGTCTCCTAGACCGGGCAATAAAATAGATATGATGCAATGGATGTGATAGATGTGATGCAATAGATAATAGATGCGATGCAACAGAGAGTATAATAGATGCAAAATGGTGACGTACGCCAACCACGCTGGACTCGTGAGTGGAGGAAGAAGAAAGAAAATTAATCAGAAGCGCATTCCACGCAACCTCAGATAAATTCCAAACACGCTGAAATCGTGTGAGGAATGGGACACTCGAACCACGCTGAAATCGTGAGATGAGGTCCAAAAACAACCGCTCAAGTGCGCACACAACGCAACCTGAGATAAATTCCAAACATGCTGAAATCGCGTAAGGAAAAGAACACTCTAACCACGCTGAAATCATGAAAAGAGGTCCGAAAACAACCGCTCAAGTGCATACACAACACAACCTGAGATAGATTCCAAACACGCTGAAATCGCGTAAGGAACGAGACACTCAAACCACGCTGAAATCGTGAGAGGAGGTCCAAAAACAACCGCCCAGGTGCATACACAACACAACCTGAGATAAATTCCAAACATGCTGAAATCGTGTGAGGAAAAGAACACTCTAACTACGCTGAAATCGTGAGATGAGGTCCAAAAACAACCGCTCAAGTGCGTGCACAACGCAACCTGAGATAGATTCCAAACACGCTAAAATCGCGTAAGGAACGGGACACTCAAACCACGCGGAAATCGTGAGAGGAGGTCCAAAAACAACCGCCCAGGTGCATACACAACACAACCTGAGATAGATTCCAAACACACTGAAATCGCGTAAGGAACGGGACACTCAAACCACGCTGAAATCGTGAGAGGAGGTCAAACAACTCGGGAGCCCGTTCCACGCAACCTAAGTTAAGTCCCGGGGGACAACGATCCTAAACGCTACTCAGCGTAAAAGGATAAACAGTAAGAGATAACACAAGATGCAAATAAATGCAATAAGTGCGATGAAACGCATGCACAATGCAAGACTTGGCACACAGCTTACGACATAGCATTCCATTCACTTGGCACACAGCTCACAACACAACACTCTGTTCGTTAGGCGCGCAACTCGCAACACAAAATTCTGTTCAATCTGGGCACACAGCTCTTTTGGGGCACACAACATTTCGGCACCTTGATTCATCTTGGGCACACAGCAGATCTCGGGCAAACAGCGCATTCTTCGGGCACACAGCTCATTTGGGCACATAGTATATTTCCAGGCACACAGCTCGTTTTTCGGGCGCACAGCTCATTTTGAACATACAGGATGCAATGACGGAACTTGCAGAAGTTGAAACAATCTCAGATGCCCAACATTTTCCTTCTTTTCTTTTGCTTTGCAGCCTGGAACTTTCATAGCTTCAGATAGGTCCTGGTTTTACTGTTCTCACATGACCTGGGTTGAACCCTGCGGTTTTGTGAAAGAACAAATTCTGTTTTGCACAAATGTGGAGAACGGCACGGCACGGCACTCGGAGCACAAAACGATTTTATTTTTGAAATTGAGAGATGAGTTTTCGATCAAGTATTGAGCCTACGACTAGACACAGCAAAACGACACAACACGGAAATAAAAGGCACACAACCTGGACACATCGAGTAACACTTGAAACGACTCAAAACAAGAATCGAGATAAAAAAGACACGACACTCAGACGTGCACAGGGAGCCTGTTTCACCGGGTAGTGTTTCCCACCCTTTCTCATTTGTGGTTCTCACATCACTCGCCCTCAAGCTCGCTTTTTTCAAAAAGCCGTTTTTCACTTTTTCTCTCAGCGCACATCTCTCTATTCTTCAATCTGTCATTTTTCAATCCCTCCCCTGGGTGGTTGATGGATAAACAGCAAGTTGAAGGCTCTCGCCCCTAGCACTCAGCTAGATTCTTCTTTCTTCCGCTCACAACTAATGAATTCCTCCCACAGAGGGGTTGCGCTACAACTGGGTGTGTAGCAAATCTGCAGCTAACATCGGTTGATGATGCTTTGCTGGAGAGTTTGGACGTGATAAGATCTGTCCAGATGATGGAGTGGAATATCTTGCCTCATTCCAGTTTGTGCTTCGCACTTGGCTCGACACCTCGTTGCTTGGAGGATACGAGAGCTTTCAGTCCTTTGTCGTTAACTTCAATTGCGCCCTTCTTGGTAGGTAGAGTGCCCTTCTTGGCGAGTAGGGTGCCCTTTCTGGCGAGTATGTTGACAATGGGGAAAAGACAGAACACTTGACTCAACTGTGCCCCTAGTTCATTATTTCGACCATTTTTTGTTTTTGTTTTCCACTAAAACAGTTTTGACCAAAATGAGAGTTAGATCAACATGCTTGTTCGATTTTTGATTTAAAATCATGCAAGTTAGGCAATGAGCACTGAAAATTTTCCTTTTTTTGGTCCAAGAAATGGTCCAATTTTTGGAAAAGATGGAACAATTTTCGAGAAAATTAGTCAACCTCAGTAAAAATTCTCAAAAAGTATTTTTGCAAACGACCACTTGCTCAACGAGCATGAAACCTACTCCTTAGATGCACAACCTCGGATCCAAAGGAAAAGCGCCGATGCTTGAAGAAATTTGCACGGCAAGCGGAAAGTTGCCCTTGTTTGAGCAACCTTGGCGCATTGAATGGCAACGGAAAGTTGCCCCTTGTTTGGATGGCACCGCAGCGCGTTGAATGGCAACGGAAAGCTACCCCTTGTTTGGATGGCACCGCAGCGCATTGTAGTCAGTCTTCAGAGCGACGAACACAACCAGACTCTCAGATACAGCGAAGACAAAGATGACCAGAACCATCACATGGACACAGTCGATTTGGAAGAGTTTATGGCTTGACTTCAGAATGAAGTTGCCTACGTATCCCAAAGATGGGAATCAAGCCTTACGTAGTTCGGGGTTAAGGTACACTCGGGTATTTAACCTCTCCTTTTTATGCTCTAACTTTTGCCAAGGCGCATGTTGCAGGTTGTCAACCTTGCGAGCTTTGTTTTTCTTTTCTTTTCATTCTTTTCTTTTCATTTTCATTTCTTTTCTTCTTCTTTTTTTTCTCTTTTTCTCTTTTTTTTTTTTTTGTATTTTTCTCTTTTTTTTTTTCTTTTTGCATTTTTTGTATATATTTTTTTTGTCTTTCTCTAACTTTTGCCTGGGTCACGCTTTCAGGTTTTTGGCCCAGCGAACCTCTCAAAGGGTAAAAGTGTAGCCGGTCCATGCCAAATGGTTTTGAGATCCTGAAGTCATCTGAATCCCGGAAAATGACTGCTGTATTGATTCGCAGAAGGATCCATCTTCGGCTCTTCGAGCATATCGGACATTTTTGCCCCTAGTTCGAGGGGTGCTTCTGATTTAGCTTCGCAAGCTTCTTCTAATGAGGTCTGATCTTCTTGATCTAACTTTGGTGCCTCTTGTTCGAGGGCTGCTTCAAATCTGGCCACACAGGCCTCACATCGTAGTTGACCGTTGAACCTTCTGAATTCAAGTTCAAGGTTTGGAAGCAAAAGGGGTGGAGTCTCGAGGCTGAGAGCGATCCTAGGCTGCACAATCTCAAGAGCGACTCCACACAGGTCTTCGTAGGACTGCGCAAAACATTTTGTTTTTGAAAATTTTTAAGAAAACGACAAATCGCTCGCGCTGAAGATAGTGTGAAACCAGTCTGGATCAAGCCAGGGTCCTTCTCAGTACTCACTCCAACAAACATGATTTCATTCATTAAGGGCTTAGTACGCCTCTTTTTCTCTCAGTTTGATTAAAGTTTTGCAAATCCTGAGGAATTCCTCCCTCTTTGTTTTTACCACAGTGTTCAAAAGGTTTCGAAAAACTCAGGTCATTACAATGACTTCAAGGCACAAGAAAGCAGGTGGAATGCATTGCCATTTCATTCAAATCCCGGCACAACTAGCACACGGCAGAAGCAATGTGAGAGCGTGAAAATCACTGCTGTTTCATTCAAAATCTGTTGGCATAACTGGCTCCCTAGCAGAAACAAACTCAAAACAAAACAAAAAGACAAACGCGAAACAAAATGGTGATGCCCGAGGTAACACCCCCGGAATCACCCGACTCCTATACAACAGAACTGACTCGATACAACAAGACAGACCCAAAACAAAAGAGACTGACTCAAAACAAAAAGACAGACTCAAAACAAAATAACAAAATTGACCCAATACCCAAGTCAGAAAACACAAAAACTGGTATTTGCACATTGCTCAGAACAGTGCGTGCCATCACCATATTTGAGTAAACCGGCGCCGCCAGTGGTTCATCCCTCGATCACATCACATTATCCCCCACAAGTTCACTAATCAAGTGCCGATAGACTTTGCAGAGCTTGGCGGGAGGACAACCCCATTGTCAAACAGATCCTGTACTTCATGGCGAAGACGGAAGCAGTTGTCGGTAGTATGGCCAGTTTGCTGATGGTATGCGCAGTACTGGGTAGCATCATGTATAGTTGGAAGAGGGTTCGGGAGAGGCCGAGGCTCAAGGGGTTTGAGATGGCCTTGTCCAACAAGGATTTGGAAAGCTTTGGATAAAGGCATGTGGAGGGCATGGAAGACCCTCTGACCTCGGGGTTGGTACTTCTGGGTTTGTAGATTTCTGCTGGGCGCACCAGCAAAGGGATTGGCAGGTGCTGGCCTGGTTTGCTTATCTCTTCTAAGTGGAGGATTAGAGCTAACAGGATCGTATCTGATACAACGACCCTTCTCCCGGCTTGCCCCTTGATTCAAACTGCCCCCAACTTGAGTAGCGAATGTGTCATCTACAGCTTTTACAACAACTGCGAGGACTTGCTCTTTGTTCAGTCCCTCAGCTTTCAAAGCCTCAACAGCGAATAGAAGATGTTCATGGGGATCCATGCCCGCCCCTACTTTGTTCTTTCCACTCGCTTCCACTTTGCCAAGGGATTGGCCTTTCTCAAATGCAGCCCGTCCCAAGAATGGAGAGCCTTTTGACATGAAATTCCCAGTATATGGTGTGGTCGATAATGGAGCCAATGTCCCGGAGGCCAAATCTGTCATGGTTCTTTGAAGATCTTTAATCATTCCCATCAACTCAGAAGTAGTGGGTTCACGGGTTTGAGATGATTGAGGTTCAGGTGTACCCATCATGCATAAGTCCATACTTTCTGAGATAAACACCTCAGGCTTGGGTAGATGGGCCGGGGTGATGTATATGCTGGGGTCATAGGTGGATGGCAGTGTATGGATGAGGTTGAGGTGGGGATGTGACGAGTCAGTGCTAACCTGAGGTCCTTTGGATGGAGCTAGGGTCTCTTCATCAATAAGATCCTGAATCTTATGACGGAGGCGGATGCAACGGTTCGTATCATGACCGTGCTGTTGATGGTAGGCACAGTATTTAGCTGGGTCATATCTTGGTAGAAGAGGGTTTGGAAGGGGTTGGGGTTCTAGGAGTTCTAGGTGCCCTTCTTCTTGCAGCTTTTTCAAAGCTTGGGAGAGACTCATGTAAAGATGATGGAATTTTCGGGCTTGGGGCCGAGTTGAGGTGGTTGGTTTTTGGCCATTGAGGGAAATGGTGATAGTATCTACTTCTAAGCATTTAGCAGTTGTGCTACCATCAGTAGGAGCATTGGAACTGCGAGCAACATTCCTCTTCAACGGCTCATTATCTTCTGCAAAGATCCCTTGTCTGATGGCATCCTCGATTTGAACTCCCATCTCATGCAGATCTGAAAAGGTAGGGAAGGGGAGAACAATCATTTTCTGCATAAGTTTGGGCTGGAGATTGCGGACAATCATCCGAATCTGATCTTTGTCAGTGGGCCTAGTGGTCATCATTGAGGCTTTTGCTCTCTATCTCGTCACGAACTCTGAGAAACCCTCCTTTGGTTCTTGGCGGGTGACTTCAAGATCACGAGTTGTGACCTCGATCTGTGTGTTGTAGGAGTATTGAGCGATAAAGGCCTCAGCTAGCTCTTCGATTCCATTTCAGAGTTCTCCAATTTGCATGCATACCGTTGCGACTATCCTGACAGGGTTTGGCTAAATAGTGACAATTTCTAGGCTGTGGTTAAACCCATTGGTCTCAAGATATCAGAAAACAGCTGAAGGTGCACTATTGGGTCTTCAGAGCCATCGAATCAATCGATATGTGGCATCTTGAACCGATCCGGTAATGTCACCACTGAGTCCATATATCCATCTTCAATGTCCGGGATAGAGTTGACTCCCTGAGATTTTTTGAACAACTTTTCGAGCTTGCTCAACTTCAGCGCTGTAGGGTCCAACTCGAACTCAAAGGGTGAACTAGGCAAGTTGATCGGTGCTTTGGATAGCTGGGGTAGAACCGGGGGCGGATGTGGCCTTGTCGGAATGTCCGTACCTTCCTGAACATTAGCTGTCTCCCCGAGCGTTGGAACTCTGGGTGGGGGAGGAGCCTGGTGTGAAGTAGATACTCCAGTTTGCTGCTCTAGCCTGGCAATTGTCTCTGCCTGTTGGGCTATAATCTCGGCCTGGCTTTTGGCGAATTCCACTTGATGGGCAGCGTCCTGCTGCATGAGTTTCATACTTTCTTGGAGTTGACGCATCATTTCCTTCATCCCTGCCATATTGCCCTGGTCTAACTGAACAACCGATATAACTATCCCTGACTGGACTTTTTACCCTGCCTCTGGTAAAGGAACACTGATCGCCCTTGAACTGAATCTCTGACCCGACAAAGTTTATCAACACAAGTTCGGTGTACCCGGGGGATATTGGAGCCCTCTGAAGCTATGGTTCCCAGCTGACAAGATCTCACCGATTTCACGAGCAGAATCTGAACAAAGTGAATAGTGTGCTCTCTACTAAATTCTGCGCAGTGCCTCCGTCGATACCCTCGGGTAAAAGCCAGTTCCCCAAATACTAATGCCCTCGGGCTTGATACCAATATCTTGAATCGGTGCCCGCATGACTGGTGCCCAAACTTGTAAACTGATACATACATTCTCAGAAGAGCGACTCTAAAACACATAGCGGATAAGTGAGAGCCAAAACACCCCTATGTTGGGGTAGGGTTTCCTGCCCTATTTTGTCGAACTAGGGTTTCACTACGCATAGCGGTTTCAAACAACCTATAAGCGGGTAAGCAACCCGACCTAGGTTGGAATGGTCACTTTGGAATCCGAATATGCCCTAGGACGACCGGGCGGAAAGGGTGCCCCGGTAAAACCGGGGGTTGTGTTCCATGTCTTGTCGAGCCCATAGCCGTCGGCCTTATGGTCATGCCTTGACAAGACAAGCCTCCAAGAAATCGTCGTTAAGAATGGCATATGGCAAACATGGTGTCCTAGGCGCACCAATGCAAATGCAATGCAAAGAAACACACAAGGGTAGTCAAAACTAGATATCATGAGTTCGAGTCAAGTTCTCTAACTCCCAGTAGTCGCCAGAAGCTCAGAGCGTCCCGAACGCCCCGGGAGGGTTAAGTCCCGTTCTGTTCATTTTTGGGTCACTACAGTTCAAGGACTCAAATGTCACGGTTCTTAATCTTGAACCAAAGAGTCCAAATCCGGCAAATCGATTTTGAAAACAGATTTTTTGAAAAGAAGTGTCAAACATGGGCTGCTTTGCCAGACACAGAGTCGCCACCTAAATATTTTTTTAATGGGAAATTTAGGAAACCCTAACTCGGTGCCAAAGGCCACATGTCCGTCATCACCAAAGTTGCCTCGGCTCGGGAACTTGGGTACGATTGGGGAAGGTCACTTCGTGAGCACCCCCGCTCGCCCAGTCAAAGACCAGGCTCTACTAACCATGATATCTATTTTTGAAAACATTATGTGTTCTTATTCCGGTTATTAGCCTAGGTTACTATGTGATGCGCACAGCATACAAGTATAGACTGGATCACCTGAATTGGAACAAAATATTTCATGCTTGTTTGTTTGAAAATGGTTTGATGGTGCTACTCGCAAGTAGGCTAAGACGTGGATTTGCCACCCTCGGGTGGGCTTAAGAAAACATGATTTTGCCACTATCTAGTGGGCTTTAAAACAAACATTTGATGAATTGTTCCAATCCAAATAACCCAACCTCCACCCACAGGCATTCAAGGCAGTTATATCATATAAGCAAATAGCCTCATGGTAAGCATGCTATCATGGCAGTCACTCATACGCATGCAAGGATGCTAAATCATAAAACTCACCGAGTACTCCAAGCCAAAACAGAAACTCATTAGAAATCCATGCATGATCCAAGATATACAGAATTGCCTAATGCAACACATGCAAAGATGCAAACTATAGCAGGCTCGGCTATTCTAAACATGGCATATGGAATGCTACAGCTAACATGTATTCAACTTGGAATTGAAATACAAAATGGGTTAGTATGATGCATGAGGCAGGTGCATGCAAAACAGATGAATGAATGCAAACATGCTATCATACTGTATGCTAATTGAAATATGCCCTAATCTAACCATCATAAGCAGGTAAATAAAAGGGAAGAAAGATGTGGGGTTGGAAGACATACATCATACTCACCCACACTTATTACAATTATGCCCTCGCGCAGAGGGTCCAAATAAATATCTGATCCGAATGAAAGAATAAATGCAGTCCAAATAATGTACAAATTCCTAATTAATTTACAAATTAACTAAGAAAATAATAAAGCGGCATGCAAGCCGGGACGCCTTGATTACACTCAGGATGATGGAATGATGCATGTTTGGGCTGCTTTGCGGAAATCCTTTGGAATGCCCCAATTAGCCTCGCTTTTGCAATGATTCTTGAAAAGCGCCAAGCCTCTAAGGCCGTGATTCTTGATATGCTACAACAGAGAGCAGGAAAGGGGCATAGCAATGTATTTTCACAAATGTATGCATGTCTCGATCCTCGTACCACCAATCACGCATCTCGATGCATGATGGCCGAGGAGCCGAATTGCACAACTCAATACAGAATGAATGCATATGAACACTACAATAAAACCTAACTCCATCATGGATAATCCGGAGTGTCGGTGACTTGGGAATTGAGACACGTTCCGTCACTCGGAGTACGGAACGTACCTCGTTTCCCGTGCCCGGGCTAACTCCTATCCCGAACACGATGCAATATGCATGATATGCGTGAAATGAAACTAAGATACAATCCTAACATACACAATGTTATGGAATGGCATACACGCTACACGAGGTGATACACAACCGAGCATACACAATGCTATGGATGAAATGGCATACGCAATGCAATATGGGCTTACACCAACATGAGAGAGCCTCAGCCACACTCACATAGGAGGCCATCAGATGAAAACAAGACAACTCGAAATGCGTGCAGCGTCTTGCACGCAAACCGAGGACAACCCTCAGGCACCGAAATGCCACTCTAATGAGACATGGAAAAGACATGGAATATGGTATGCAAACATGCAAAAAAACAGTAGACAAATGAGGGGCAAAACAGCCCCGAAACAAGGCGAAATGACACCCGATGCATGGAATCACTCCCGAAATGCAAAACTAGGTACATGAAATGGCTTACAGCTATACAAAGCATGCATAATTAGGACATGAAGTGTAAAAGAAGAAACTAGGCAGCCCTGAGACAAGAATTTTTACAGTACAAAGCATGGCAAGACAGTGAGTACACATGGGACTAAATTAGCATGCAAAAATGGGCCCGCAAGAGGGGTGATGAAGCAACTCACAGCTGCTGGCCCCAAATAGGAAAGGGGCCTTCTACAACATTGAAGAGGGGCCAAAAATATGATGCTTTTCAGTAGATGAAAAGCCCCAAAAACAGATACAAGTATGGAAAACAATTCATTCAAGAAATGGGCCAACGAAGGGGCAAAGAAGTAACTGATATATGGGGGTCTCAAAAAGGTTAGGGACCTTCAACAATGTTGAAGAAGGTCCCAAAATATGGCATTTTACAGTAGATGATCAAGCCAAAATCAGTATACAAACATGCTCAAAATACAATGCAAGATTAAGACCCCAAGAGGGCTATAACACGAAGTACAAAAATGATGTCTCAAACAGCCATGGACCCTTGATGAAACATGTAGAGGGGGTCCAAATAGGGCCATTTTCAGTTCTGACCAAGGTTCAAAAACAGAATCTCAATAAGCTAATAAATCATGCAAAAATGGGGACCAAAGAGGGGTACAATGGCAAGTGATACATGGAGGTCCCCAACAGTGTTGAACCCTTCTTCAATGTTGAAGAGGGGCTCAAAATAGGCCTATTTACAGTTTACATCAGGCTCCAAAACAAATCACACATAAGCCAAAAATACTATGCAAAATAATGGCATTCAAGGGGGTATTGAAGCAAGTGCAACATGGGGGTCCCAAACAGTGTTGAGCCCTTAATGAAACAAGAAAATGAGCTCAAAAAAATGACCTTTTCAGTTTTGGTCGGAGCTCAAAACAGTAAGCAAAGAGGGCTAAAAAAATGGGGCAAAAATGAGCTCAAAAGAGGGAGAAATGAACTTACCCTTGCAGACCAATCCTTGGCTCCCTTTTGGCTTGAGAAATGTTGCCTCCTAGCCTCTGAAAAACTCCCCAAGCTGCTGAAAATGGAGTAGTGGTGGTGGTGCTAGGTGATGATGAAGAAAGGGTGTAGAACTTGGAAGATTTTGAGAGTTGAAGTGTAGAATGAGAGAGATACAATACAAGAGGCTAAAAGCATTTTTTCTAACCCTCAAAACCAGACCTGGGGCTGCTTTTATATCGGCAAAATGGGTGGAAAAAGGGAGGGAAAAAATGGAGGAAAAACAAGCCAAGTTTCCCCCCAAAATGGCCAAACCCTCGGACGTGGGTGAAGTGTAAAACAAAATACATGGCTGGAACACACCCGAGGGCAAAATGGCTAGTTTAAAATGGCAAAAAACATCATTCACCAAAAACAGTGGCCGGCCGGCCAGGCCAAAGGGGGAAAAGTGGCCGGCCACACCCTAGGATGAAGCCCCAGAAGTTAGCTTTCCAATGCCGCAAACCTTGCATTAAAATTCATACAGAGAAAAAGTTATGCCAGTTTCCGTAAAGCCGCGCAGATTCGGTCCAACCGGACTTCAACCAACCATATCTCCTCCCTCCGGATTTGGACTTAGGAGATTCTTGAGTGAAAAATGAAGCCCCAGAAGTAAACTTTCCAATGGTGGTGGCCTCATATCTTAATTCCTCTTGTGCAAAGAGTTACGCCCATTTCGGTGAAGCCGCGCAGACTTTCTCCTTCCCAGATTCATGCTGAACCACTTTTGACCAAACAAAAAGTTGGTTGTCAGAACAATTGCTAGCCTCCCACCCTCCTACAAGCTTCCTAATAATGAAAATAAGGCCTCCACCAAAAATGAGCCCAAACCGATGCGAAATGAAGGTTCGGGGGCCAAAACGCGTAGTTCGAGACCCCAAAAACTGACTGTTAGGCACCGGGAGTGGTGTTTGACCACGAAGTTGGTGTCTTGGACCCCAGTGTCCCTCAAAATGGAGTAAATAAGATGCATGCCAAAAACCGGAGCAAACGGAGGTAGTTAGGCGGTCCCGAACCGAGGCACACGGCCTGACGGCTCCGAAAACCGGGAACCGGGCTCCGAAATGGGCAAAATGGCCTATGGCCACGAAATGTAGCCCACGGCCACTAAGAGATGATCTACCAGACCTCTCCCTCCCCTCAGGGAAAAGAAACAGAGAAAATCGAGTTTGGTTCGCAAACCGAGGCAAGGCACAGAAACGCCCGGAAGTTCGGAGGCAGGGCTCACGGCCGAGATTCCGCAACCTCAGAACGAGCACAGTATACAACATCACCAAGCGCTCAATCGGTGACGTCTGAGTCTTAAGGTCGGTCAAAAATGGGATGTCTACACCTATCAGCTCCAAGGGTTCAAAAACAATACAAGGATGAGGTAACGGGGAATTAACATAAACATGTCGGGTTTAATATTCAAATCGCTACAAAAACCCTAATTCAATTTTTTGCAATCCAACATTATCTTTTGATCCTTCAATCTGTTTCCCGGAGTCCCAGTTTCAGTATTTTTGGTTCACTAATTTGTTGATGGAAGCTCTCCTGAAAAGAGCATCTAGTCATTTTAGTTCAAAATTTTTGTGTTCAATTTCTTGGGTGCATTCTTCCAAAAGCGTGTCAGAGTTTTGTTTTGAAGGAGGATTAAAGGGAAGCAGGGTTTTTTCTGCGGTAGTTTTAGTATCTTTTAATTTTTCAAATCTTTTTTGCTTTTGTTTTCTAATCTTAGTTTAGGGTTTAGTGTAGTTTTTATTATTTTTTTCCTTTTTTCTATTATTGTTTTAATGTGGGCATATGAACCTATATGTAATGTGGTTTGATTGCATACAAGTTTGCCAACTAGCTTTATTATTGTAATTATTTCTTTTATTCCTTCTTTTTATGTTGGTTTGGGAATATGCTATTTTAGTAACTTTTTAACTTTTTGGCTAAAATATGAGGTAAAAAAAATAGTATGTTCGAGATAATTTTTTGTCTTCTACAAAAAATGTAAAAAGTAGAGAGAAAATAGAATCTTTGACTTTTTTGTATGATTCTTTGGCCTTTTAACTTTTTAGTGACTTTTGGGCTTTTTGAGGATGTTCCCAAACCAAAAGGTTTGTAATATGATCCTTGCACCATTGGATTGTTACTTATGACCTAATCCCTCTCTATCTAAGGGCATTGTCTTCAATGTTACCATAATGTTCAGATTGTTCATGGAAACAGTTTATTTAGTTCAATTATTTTTATGCGATAACTCTGCTTCGATTTTTTGCATGTTCAAGTAGTTATAATTTTTACATTTGTGCTATTTTCTATTTGTTATAATGATTGGGATCGAACCATTATTATTTTGGTGACATGCATTATATTGTGTTTAGTTGGTAGCATAATTATATCATTCTTAATGCAATAACATTATTTTTATATTTTTCTCTTAAACAAATATGAAATACTTATTTATTTTTATTGTGTATTGTTGCATTTTATTTTATTCTTGATATAAACATGTCATAAAAAATAGTTTAGGGATTCTTTTGTAGTGATTTTCCAATCATTGAGGCCCACTCAATTTTTAGATTTGTTATTGGATTATTATTGTTAGTTAAATCTCTAAATTATTTTTTTTTTCCTTCTTTCTCATACTTCTTTATATTCTTATTTCGTGAATGGTTATTTTGGATGGATGCTCTTATTCAACAAGAAAGTTAAGTCTAAAAACTTGGTGGAAAGTGAGCTAGGGTTTATTATGTGAAGTCATTACAATTTTTAGAAGAGAAAATTTTATTTGTACTAAAAGTGGTTAAAGATCATCCAATGTGTACATAAAACAAACAAAACTAGTCTAGCATATTACTGTACTCACTTTTATATACATGTAACATTACTCTTTTGGAATACATAATATATCTTCGATCGTTGATTGTTGTTGCAAAACAAGCACTAATGCATTGCACTTCATATCTGATGATGCAAGTATGTCACCGATAATCCCTAGTTCTAAGACAAAACTCCAATGGGTGAGTCCAGACACTAGTGGGGATTCATTGTCAAGTCTTCTTCCCACTAACATGAGGTCATATTGGTCATCTAGAAATTGGAGCACTTCTACTGTGTTAGCTCTATCTTTCACAATCATTTCAATGTACTCAATACCCTCATTGCTTTTATACAAATTCTTAAGCTCATTGATTGCTCTTTCGTCAAGCTTAGTTTCCACCAAATCAGTTATGAAATCATCTTCTGCAATAAGTCGAATGACAGCAAGCCTAATGGCAGGGTTATTAACCATACACACTGGTCCTCCTAGGAAAATCACACAAACATTGAATTGATCTCATCATGACAATCAGATCTCCAATACATAACTATCTTCTTATGAACAAGTATCCCAACCGAGCACGGAGCCTCATCAAGGACATTTTTCTTTTCTTTTTTTTTTTTTTCCTTCTTTTAGAGGGGGTTATCTTTGCCCTCTTCCTCTCCCTCACCCCTTATTCGCCATCACCAAAGCCATTGTTCACCCATGAAGTTCCCGTCCTTATTCTCAGAATCACCATTCCGCTTTCTTTGCGATTGAGAAAAAATGTATGCAAGTCTTTCTTGGGGCTTAAGAGTGACCAATGCCTCTCCTCAAGAAAGACTTAGTGGCTAAACCCCTTGGTTAGTATCTAGGAGAGTAAGTGATCTAGGATTTGAGATTTGGGCTTGGTTTTGATCTGGGTTTTTGCGATTTGGGGAAGCAAAGAGCAAGTAGCTGGTCCTAATTCGCTTAGTTGAAGGTTTTGCCCTCCACCTATTCGACAAAATGCCTCAATGAAAATGTAATGGAGCAAGGAGTAAATGGAGGTTGGATTCCGGTTGTAAGGTAACGGAAAGGTGGAGAAACATAAGGCAATGATGCTAAACATGGACTGTTTACTGTCTTTGTGGATAATTTACTTTTAGCAATGGATGCTAAAACATTGTTTGAACTTTTCACGAAGTTTGGGATAGTGAAGGATGTCTTTATACCTGCTAATGGAAGGATAGTGACAAACTCAAGATTCAGGTTTGTGAGATTTGATTGCCATGTAGCAGCAGACATTGCCATCCAAAAAGCGAACGGTCTGTTGGTGGATAACACGGTGCTAGAAGGCAAAAAAAAATACTTATGTCAAGAACATCAGAGACGAACAAAGCAAGAGTATGCCTCAAATCACCAGGAAGCCTTTTGAAAGAAACAGAAATAGGGTTGAAGTTTCATTTGTAGGCCAAAGATCCTTCGCTGAGGTACTAAAAAGGGTCACATCCACTGTGGCTGGGAAAGCAAGTTTGAGCTTAAAAGTCAATGAAGATGGCCATGGCTGGCTCTATGAAAGTGCAATAGTCAGGCTTAATACTGAATACCCCGCTCATAACATTGAAAATTCCCTGAATGAGAAACGGTTGGATCAAGTATTGGTTAGAAAAGGAAGGGAACGAGAGATAGTATTAACCTTCAAATCTCAAAAGGAGATGAAATCAAATATCTGCAATATCAAATAATGGTTTAAGGATTGGATTCAGTTTGTGGTAGAATAGAAGCCAAGATTGCATCTCAAACAAAAAAGATGTGTGTGGTTGAGGCGTTATGGCATACCCTTAAATCTCTGGAATAGAAGCACATTTAACAGCATTGAAAGCTTATAGGGTTCAGTTCTCAACTTGGATGGAGATATTTGTCAACCAAAGTTCTTTTCCCATAACAGAATCAAAGTGGTTACATCATGAATGGAGTTTATTAACAAAACTATAATATTGGAGTGTAAGGGTAAACTACATCCCATTCTTGTGTGTGAAGATCTTACATCAGATTCTAGTAACATGGAGCATAATGGCATAGAAGAGAGCAGCCCAATGATATCTGTGGCAGTGAAGTGAAAGGAAATATTCCAGAGGAGTGTTGCAAAGAGAAAGAAAAAGATGATGAGGTGGTAGAAGACAAAGTACACAACCCAAAAAGTGGAATGGTGGTTAACACAGTTGTTAAGGAGATAAAGTGGGATAAAGGATTTAGCAGAGATAATGGAGCATGTACCAAGGAGGTAGAACAGAGGGAAGGGCCTATTGACTGTCACACGGGAGAAGAGATACACTACTAGAAATATAGTCTTTTGCATTTATTTTTTTGCGACTGATTGTTCAGCCGTCGCAAAAAATATATATATATATATATATTTACTAACAACAAATCCGCCAGAACAAATCAAGAATAACAAAAAAATCACTTCATTTTACTTGTCATTTATGTGCCCAATTTATTTTTCTCATTTCCTTTTATTTATTTTCCATTTTACTTAAACCCCCAATTGTGTAAAACTTGCCCACATTCCTCGTTTACCAAATCTGATTTCGCTCCTCTCCCTTCGCTTCTCTCCCTTTGACTTCTTATTTTACGAAGCACGTAGAAGAATAGAAGAGAGAGAGAGAGAAGGAGATCGAGGCCATATGATTTGGATCTCTTTTGATCTGAATCGATTTTAGGCCTTCGTGATCTGGATAGTCTGATGCAATTGCTCTACCTTAGTTCATTAGATGATCTGATTTAATCTAATCTGATGCTATTGATCTGTTCGATTAGGGCTTCGATTTCAGAAATGGAGCTATGACCAAGGGCAATGAACAGGTATGGAGTTCTCTCTCACTCTCTTTCTGTCATCTCATCTTCTCTCCATTTTTACGGCTAGGGCTTTTTTTTAATGGATTTTACTAGTTTCTAGATTTTATTGTTTATTTGAATTCAGTTACTCTATTACATCGAATGTTCATTTAAACCTACAATGAATTGGAAATTTGAATTGCTCCATATGTATATTGTTCTTGTTTGTGAAATCAACTAGTTCCTATTGTCAACATTCAGTCTTCAATTATTGTTGCATTTTGTTGTTTTGTGAGTTCAATATATAGTATCTGTGAATTTAATGTTTCATTGGTTATTAGCAAGTTTGAATTTGTTGAGGCAAGAACTGATAAATTTGAAATTGGAAGATAAAATTTCCTAGTGTTGAAGTAAAATAAGACAAATATGAGAAAAATAAATAAATAAAATATATGCTCACTTTTCACTAACAAATAACTCTTGCTTCCTGATTACATTGTAAAATAAGATCAAAGTCTTGCTGCTACCAATTAATTTTACAAGAAATTTACAAATTCATGAAAAGGTTAGCAATGATAACAATCAAACTACTTAATATATATATATATATATTTACTTGCATTTCATTTATGTAGGAACACAAGAAGTTAACACTACTCTGCTTTTTTTTTTTTTTACCGTAAATAATTAGTCAAACAGTTGTTATCGTAAATAATTAGTCAAACAGTAACTTAGTATCATTCAGTTGAAGATAACATGTCCTAGTGTTTTTTTTTTTACGCAGTCCTAAGAATGGTGTACAAATCCATTAGAGTCAAAATGTGGTAGTAACCTTTTTATGGTATAGATAACGTAGCTAACAAAAGAGTCTCTCTCACTTTAGCATGCAAGAGCACGACACCAATAGAGGAGTAAGGAATGTGGTCGAAGAAAAAGCGAAGAAGCAATGCAGAATATGAAGAAGAATAAGAGTAATAATAATGAAGATGTTCCAAAGCAGAAGGAGCGTCACATAGTTTCATGGTCTCAAGAGGTCACTTCTCCTTTACTTCCTCTGTTTTGTTCTCTTAATCGCTTGACTGGTTGGTTTGTCTGATATTCAATGCAAGGATTACTTGACTTGCAGAAGGATCATATACTTCGCGAGCAAATTCATATTCATAGAACCAAAAAGTAAAGATTTTCTAATCAATTTTTATTTTTGTCATATTTATGTGATTAGGGGTCAGTGTTGGTGAATGAAATTGATGATTTTTATTGGAATCCAAGAGTTTAGATCTAGAATAACAAATCCAAGTAAATATGATGGATTTTCCGAACATGTTATTTGATGTCTTGTACTTTTATTGCGCACTTAGAATTACTATAAAGAGCTTTTTACAGAGGGTAGACAGATATATTGAGAAAGATGAAATCATAAGCTTTCTGGGGTTTGTTTGACCAAAAATGTGTTGTATGAATATATGCTCTACTTATTAATTGTGCCCCTGCATTCCATCTTTAAAGAGGTGCAATGCACTGGTTATAGTATTTATTAGTGACTCAACTTGTCTGTCTTGGTTGAAGGGAAAACTATATTCTGTGAAAACCACAAATAAATGTTTCCATAATATGAGACAAAGAGTAATGAACTTCTAGAGTAGAAAAAAGAAAAAAAGAAGATAAAAATGCAGATTACAAGAAGAAGGCACATGAGCAATAAATATCATGGATTTACAAGGAGAAGGCTTTATGGGATTCAAGTCAAAGATTGAAGATATCAGAGAGGAAATATTAAGAAAAAGAAGGGCTGCGAAATTACCGGGCGACACCACTTACGTGCTCAAAAATTGGTGGTAGCAACATGCTAAATGGCCCTACCCAACTGTGAGTAACTAACACTTACCAATTTTTTAAGTTTTATCAGTTTGTCTTTGTATTTGTTAAAATTTCTCTTTTCAGTTTCACCATAGCATTTGGGTCCTAAACTCCATTTCAAAGTCAAAAGAATTTTGGTGGATTTGAACTTCTTGATAACATGCAAAGTGTCTAATTTGTGTTTTATTCTCTATATTTTTTATATTTGTTTGCTCTCTTTAATTATATTTTTATGGTATTCTTTGTTGTTCACTTTAGCATGCGGAAGAAGTGAACATTTGCTGTGGTAAAACAAACCTGGTCTAACATGATTTAGAATATTTTCAGATCACTATCATGTTAAAACATGAGTTGTCTATTATTTATTAGGGTGAAATTGTTGGTGCTGATGCGGATAAATGTAGCACAAATCATGTAGTGCTTTCATCATTCCAATTGTTTTACATGATCTGTGGTCATTGTTTTGCTTGACACTCTTTAATAATAGGTTCAATTATTGTATGTATGCATCAGGTAGTGTGGGTTCCTGGTAGTTTTGAAATTGGTGTCGTTGCAGAAAAGCTTGGGAAGTCTCGCAAATATCAAGGTTTGCCACTCTTTTCTATCATTCTTAATGTTAAATACAATTGGAAGCTATGAAGCATGGACACCTTGTAGAACGTGTCATGTTCATGTCCAACTTTGTATTGAAGCATCCAAATGGTTAAACATGACCAAACCATGTGAACCATTCTAGATTATAGCTGTAAAATAAGGGAGGAGCAGTAGTATACCAATCTCAATCTGCTATTTATTAGAGAGGATTACATATGTAGAGAATATTTTGCTTTCTTCTTCCACCTAAATTCTGCCGCAGAGGGATCTTTCTTGCCAATTACTACTCTAGCTGTATCATTTATATATATATATATATATATATATACATAGATGGAATTTTTATCAATACATACGTAGCTAAGAAGATGGATGTATTGAATTGTTAGAAACCTATGTTTGTGTTACTATGTCTGTGCTTGACTTTCATTCTAAGTTTTCCTCTATGCTTTCTTCTTTATTCTTTTTGTTTGGGAAGATGCATTTCCTTCACTTTGTTACCAAGGAGTTTAAAGTGCATCACTATTATTAACAACACATCATAAAGGCAATCTATGCCTGAGATCGCTTCTTCACTTAACCATTCTCCTGTATAACGTCAGCTTTTCCCTTGTATTTCTTTTCTTTATTAAAACTATAAAATATAAATAAATAAAAAAAACTATTTGTTTACAATTTTTTGCCTTCTTTTGATGTAACCTTTGGTGCATTTATTAGATGAAATGTTTGTTTGGCAGGTATAGAGATTCTGGTAGGATTTTCTAACTTGTTCTAAATCTGATATAAGTTACTAATTTTGAGACTTTTCCATCCAAAATAATACTGGTTTATGGATGTGATGATCAGTACAAGAGTTCTTTTATTTTGTATTTCAATTTTTTCCCCGTCGGGATCTCTTAGGCAAGGCAGATTGGTCCTTTTTACTTTTTTACACATATAAAAAGTTAAAAAATATATTTATTTAGATTATTTCAAATACCTTCATAATTATATTTAATTTATATTTATCTACTTTTTTTCTCTTTCCTTTTTGAATGTCTTCTTAAATTTATGAACTAAACACAGTCCAAAATGAAAAATCATGTATATGTGATCCATGTATTGCAAGGGAAGTTTATCATTGCCTAATAAATAGTAGATTGAGATTTTGGGAAACGCCAGAATGAAATAGGTATGCCACTCTACTATACAGGTGTTGGCTTGTTCATATTCCATGGTCTGGGATTCACAACAAATAGAACTGTTGTAGTGAAACAAGAACATCTGCAGATTTCAGTGCTTCCTTTTTTGTTTAATGTTTGTAACTGCTGATGTCTTTGCAATGGCTAATACATTTAGCTTTCCTATTCCCTTTTTCTCTTTTTTCTTTTTACGGTGTATCTGAGGGAAGAAACGATCGAGAAATAGATGTGGCTTCTGGGTTTTATGTTCTGTTTGGATTAGGTAAGAAAGCTCAATTAATCATTTAAAATAGTATATTTGTTTTCTGTATTAGCAAGTTCAGCAGTGTTTTTCAAGATTGACAAAATCAGTACTTTTATTTTTTTTCACTGGTGAATAGTTTGTTATTATAATGGTATCATGCTCAGAGGGTTGCCCTTTCACAAGTAATTGCAATTAGACTAAGTAATTGCAATTAGACTATCAAGTCACTTGAAATAAGAAGATTTTGGATCTTTTATTATAGCCATTTCTATTCATTCAATGTACTCCACTTTACTTGAAATTTTTTTTAATTAATTTATTTTCTAACATAAAGATAGTACTGTTCTATAATCAATGAAGATAATTGAGAGGTCCAAGGGTGAGGGAATCACATACACCACACATCTATTATTAATCACCATAGGACCAACCAGCACACTTGTTCACTGCAGGAATGCCCTTTTGGATTTCTCATGTTCATAATTCAAATTCTTTCATGTTTGATTGTTCTCCCCTTTGTAATTTTGTTTATATATATTTTTTTGTTAATTTTAGGAGGCTGCTCATGAGAAGAGCCAAAAGTACAAGGAAGGGAAATTTATTCTCGAGAGGTACTAAATATTATTTGTAGATTACGATTTTGTCGCCAAGCAATTTGAAACACAATTTTTTTGGTTGAGCAGGTTTACGATTTTGGGTCCTGATGGAAGTCACTGTATGGATCAGGAAGCTCAGATTGGTAGAAGCGATCCTGATGATGCTTGATTAGCCTCTCCCTTTGTCTTGTTTTCTTTCTTCATTAGTTTCGGTTAACTGGTTTTTAACTCTATATTCTTTGCACCTTGCCAGTCTTATTTTACCCTATTAGTTTCAATCATATTTTTGGATTAGTTGTTGCTAGAGACCAGTTTTGCAAAACAGTTAGAATCATTTTCAGATTCTAGTAGATTTTATTAATAAATTCTGTTTAAATTCTGTTTAAGAATCATATTAAGATTCTAGTAGATTTTATTAATCAATAAAGGCATATCAAGATTTAAGTATTTCTTTTTTACTATGGAATGGAGAACAAATGCATGTAAATGAAGGAGCTTTTCCCCTTGCCATATTTATTTATTTATTTTTATTTTTAATTTTTTGCGACGGTAACAAGATGGTCGCCAAAGATCATGTTAGTGTTTTTCTTTGTTTTTTGCGACGGCAAAATAACGGTCGCCATAAGTAGTTTAGGTGGTCGCAAATAATTTACGACCGTTGTTTTGCCGTCGCAAAAAGTATTTGCCACCCCCATATTTGCGACCCCCATTTGCCGTCACACGGGCCGTCGCAAAAAGTCTTTTTGCGACTATTTTTTATTATTTGCGACGGTTTATAGCGGTCGCAAAAAGTGTTTTTTTTAGTAGTGATAGCAGGAACTATAATGGAGGAGCCAATGCATCGCCCAAAACAGGTGCAAGTCTTTACACCTGGATTTATCAAAAGCTTTAGTGGATCTAAAGATGGACTTCGGCATGGCATCAATCTTGAAATGGATTTGGCACAAGCACTAAGTAAGAACTTAAATAGGAGGGGCATTTTGAGCCTAAATCATTCAAGCCTAGTTAGGCAACCTGTTTCTGTCCAAGAACTCTTGCAGAATAAGAAGAAAAAAAGAAAGAAGATGGTTCAGTTAGAAGGGTTCACTAGTTTTGCTAGATTTCATGGGCATAAAGTTGCAACAGTCAGTAAGCACACATCCAAGTATATCATCTACAAACCAGCAACAGCTGCTATAGCACATTTAGATCTGTCTGAGGGTGCTACAAGTCCTAACAATTATTTCCTCAAAGAAACTAAAACTACTTTACAATTGGGGAAATCTCTTGGCATCAATTTCAATGGGAAAGAATATGTTATTCTGAACAAGATTATTGAGCTAGAGCTAAAGGATAAAGAGAGAACCAACAATGAGGGCAAGGCCTGAGAAGAAAGGTAGAATCAAGAAGCTATTATGTCTGTGGGTCATCAATAGGATTGTACAAATGATAGGTTTGCTTTAAGTATTAAGAGTTGGTAGCAAGATTGTGTAAAGCTCTTCTATTGGCATTAGTGTGGTAAGTGTGGAGGAATTAAAGTCAGAGTGGTCTTGTGGGTTATAAGCAATTGTAAAGCTAGTCTCTGGGTGGCAGCAAGTGTTGGTTTAAGCTAGTGTTGGTTTCTCACCAACATTATACTTTGTTCCTCTTTTTCTTTTTTCTTTTTCATCCTTATTGATGTAATCTCATATGAATGTATGTTTTCTTCATCAATAAAAATTTTCTTTGCTGATCAAAAAATAAAAAAGGACATTTTTCTTCACCCCCCTTATCACAATGCTCTCTGAGTTTTAAAATGGGATGATCAAAAAGGACATGCTTTCTCAAGTGCCAGCATACAAATGTCATCATGCATCGAACCATAAGGTCCAATGACAATCAAGTACTGGTGCTTGATCCCTTCCTGGTGCAATTCGAATTTATGAAAAGCAGTGATTATGCGGTTTGCTCGGCTGAGCGTAGAAGAGCGACCTCTATGGAGCTGGCGGTTAATAAGAAGTGGGATTTCTCAACCAATGAGCTCCATCAAGTCCATAATAAAAGCTTCAATGGGACTCTTTTTGTAGGGGTTAGAGGCTTTCAAGATGTTCATTATGCTAAAAACATTGTCTTCTTCATGAAAGCATACAAGCATTCGAAGCTCGTGTTCACGGTTACAATGTTGGAGTGTCCTCCTTTTGTAATTGACGTATCTTTTTGAAGGATCATAGAGGTGTTTGTGTGAGAATTAAATCTCAAAAATCTAAAATATTAGTCGCATGTCATGTGTATTATTAAGAAATCAAAGAGAGATGCTTACCCGAATCCATTGTGATGGTTGAACGAAAGTGTGATTATGGGATAGCCTTCCAATCCTTTCCTTAAGTTTATGCCTTTTAATTTCTCCCTTGAGAGGATTAGAGAGAACTTTTCCTTTTGCATATCTCTTGGCAAGATTGGGGACCATTACCCCTTTTTGTTTAGTTGTTTTCAATCTGTCAGTTTTTTGCAGTTGGAAAACTAACTATCTATCACAATTTCTATTTCTGCCCCTCGTAATAGAAATTACACAATGGTATCTACACATTAATTCCATGACAACCATACCCTTAAGCCTACTTATAACTCAATTAGATCACTTAAGTTTTAGGCTTCTTATAAATGATAACACACATTTAAATATGTGGTCCCAATTAGAAATTAATCCAACAATCTCCCACTGGACCACATTTGTCACTTGATAAATGTGTTTAACTTTAGTGAGCTCAGAAATTTGTTATCATGACTTGAGGGTATCCACACAATCTTGTCCATTAACTATATTGATATAGGATCAAAGCAGTCTTTGTTACATTAATCGTAACTTAAACTATCAATGGTCACATATACCAACACAACCAAATGACATAGATCAATCATGGATGTGTAGCATGGAAATTACATGCAATGTGATCCACACATGTCTATTTCCAACTGGTCCTACTTAACTTTATTGAGATCAATACTTCAGAATATGTAACAAAGTGTAATAAACTAAACACTTCATTTCTGCAGAAACCAATCTAAGTACATAGATAAAACTCAAGTCTATAAAGCAATAATACAATAACACAAATACAAACTCCCACTAAACCAAAATGTTCTCAAATAGAACAACACCCATATGAGCAATGTGCTCATGAAAGACCTTGGGTGGTAGTCCCTTCGTAAGCGGATTCGCTATCATGGAGTTTGTCCCAATGTGCTCTATGGAAATCTATCCACTCTGTACTTTTTCTTTTATAACTAGGAACTTGATGTCAATATGCTTTAACTTTGGCGAGCTCCTAATGTTATTGGAATATAGAACCGCTGACTTATTGTCACAGTATAACTTGAGTGGTCTTTCAATACCTTCCACAATGCGAAACCCAATAACAAAATTCCGTAGCCATATTTCATGATTTGACGCCTCATAACATGCTACAAACTCTGCGGCAATGGTGGACGTGTAGACAGGCCCGCGGGGGGGGACCTCGCTACAGCTCGGACTCGATTTGTGTTACGGTTCTTAATCTTGAACCAAAGAGTCCAAATCCGGCAAATCGTTTTGAGAAAACAGATTTTTGAAAGAAGTGCCAAACATGGACTGCTTTGCGGATCTGAGTCGCCACCTAAATATTTTATTTTGGAAAATTTAGGAAACCCTGACTCGTTTGCCTAAGGCCACGTGTCCGTCATCACCAAAGTTGCCCCGGCTCGGGAACTTGGGTACGATTGGGGAAGGTCACTTCGTGAGCACCCCCGCTCGCCCGATCAAAGATCGGCCTCTAATAACCATGATATCAAGTTTTGAAAACATTGTGTGTTCTTATTCCGGTTATTAGCCTAGATTTACTATGTGATCATACGACATACAAGTATAGACGAATTACTTTGAATTGGAACAAAACATTTCATGTCTGTTTGTTTGAAAATGGTTTGATGGTGCTACTCGAAAGTAGGCTAAGACGTGGATTTGCTACCCTCGGGTGGGCTTAGAAAACATGGTTTTGCCACTATCTAGTGGGCTTAAAACACACAGTCAATGATTTGTTCCAATCCAACTAACCCAACCTTCACCCACAAGCACTCAGGCAGTTATATCACATAAGCAGTTAGCCTCATGGTAAGCATGCTATTCATGGCAGTCACTCACACGCATGCAAGGATGCTAAAGCATAAAACTCACCGAGTACTCCAAGCCAAAACAGAAATCGATTAGAAATCTATGCATGATCCTAAACATACAGAAATGCCTAATGCAACACATGCAAAAATGCAACTATAACAGGCTCGGCTATTCTAAACATGGCATATGAAATGCAACAGCTATCAAGTATTCAATTTGGAATTGAAATACAAATGCAGTTAGTATGATGCGCCGAGCCTGGTGCATGCAAAACAGATGAATGAATGCAAACATGCTATCATACTGTATGCTAATTGAAATATGCCCTAATCTAACCATCATAAGCAGGTAAATAAAAGGGAAGAAAGACGTGGGGTTGGAAGACATGCATCACACTCACGCACACTTATTACAATTATGCCCTCGCACAGAGGGTCCGAAAGAATAATATACAGTCTCGAATAGTACAGTCCAAATAAATATTACAGTCCAAATATGTACAAAAATCCTAATTAATTATCAAATTAACGAAGAAAATAATAAACTGGCATGCAAGCCAGGGAATGCCTTGATTCCGCTCCGGATGATGAATGATGCATGTCCGGGTTGCCTTCGTGCAGAAATCCACTGCGATGCCCCAATTAGCCTCTGTTTCGCAATGGTTTTTTGGAAAGCGCGCCAAGCCTCGAAAGACTGCTGATTCTTGATTTTGCTGCAACAAAGAGCAGGAAAGGGGCATAGCAATGTATTTTCACAAATGTATGCATGTCTCGATCCTCGTGCCACCAATCACATATCTCAATGCATGATGGCTGAGGAGTCGAATTGTACAACTCGATATGGAATGAATGCACATGAAAACTTAACAAAACCTAACTCCATCATGGGTAATCCGGAGTGTCGGTGACTGGGGAATTGAGACACGTTCCGTCACTCGGAGTACGAAACGCCCCTCGTTTCCCATGCCCGGGCTAACTCCTATCCCGAACACAATGCAATATGCATGATATGCATGAAATGCAACTAAGATACAACCTAACATGTAACATGCTATGAAATGGCATACACGATGCACGAAGTAACATGGCATACACAATGCGCTAACATACAACTTAGCATACGCAATGCTATGGAATGAAATGGCATACACAATGCGATGTGGACTTACACTAACACGAGTGGACCTCAGCCACACTCACATAAGAGGCCATCGGATGAAAATGAGACACTCCAGATGTGTGCACGCGTGCATGCAAATCGAGGACCGACCCTAAGGCACTGAAATGCCACTCTAACAAGATATGGCAAGACATGGAATATGGCACACTATCATGCAAATTTCAGTAGCAAAATGAGATGCAAAACAGCCCCGAAACATGGCAAAATGGTACCCGATGCATGGAACGAGCCCCGAAACATGAAATTAGGCATACGGAATGACCTATAGCTATGCAATGCATGCATTATTTGAACATGAAGTGTAAAGACAGAAGTAAGGCAGCCCCAAAAAAAGCATATTTACAATTTAAATCAAGGCCAAACAGTGGGCAAAAATAGGGCTAAACTAGCATACAAAAATGGCCCCGAAAGCAAGATAATGAAGCAACTGACAGATGCTGGCCCTAAACAGAGAACGGCCCTTCTACAATGTTGAAGAGGGACCCAAAATATGATGTTTTACAGTTTATGTCAAGCCACAAAAACAGACACAAGTATGGAAAAATTCCTATACAAGAAATGGGCCAAAATGGAGACAAAGAAGCAACTGATACATGCTGGCCTCAAACAGATGAAGGTCCTTCAACAAAGTTGAAGAGGGACCTAAAACATGACTTTTTACAGTTTATGATCAGATCCAAAACAGTATACAAGTATGCTCAAAATGCTATGCAAAATAAGGCCTAAAAAGAGGTTACAACACAAAGTATACAAAAGATGCTCCAAACAGTAATAGACCCTTAATGAAACATGAAGAGAGGGTCAAAATAATACCGTTTTCAATTTGGACCAAAGTCCAAAAACAGAAGCACAAAAGGCTAATAAATCATGCAAAAATGGGACCAAAAGATGGATATCAAAGAAAGTGGTACATGGAGGATTCAAACAGTGATGAGCTCTTCTACAATGTTGAAGAAGGGATCAAAATAAGCCTATTTACAGTTTACATCATGCTTCAAAACAGATTATACACAGGCCTAAAATGCTACACAAGAAATAGGCATACAAGAGGGATAATGAAGCAAGTGCAAAATGGGGGCCTCAAACAGTGAAAGGCCCTTAAGGAAACATGAAAAATAGCTCAAAAAAATCCTATCTCCAGTTAGGGTCGGAGCCTAAATATGCAAGCATAAGGAGCTAAAATATAGACCAAGAAAAGAGTAAAAAGAGGAAAAATGAGACTCACCCTTGAAGACTAGTCTTTCATCAACTCTTGGTCCAAAAATCTGAGCTTTCAACCTCTTTAAAAGAGTCCCAAAGTATTGGAATGGAGGATGGAGGTCTTGTGCTATGAGTTGGTGTGTAAAAAATGGTGTAAGAATCAAAGGGTTTTGATGGTTAGAATGTAGAGAGAGAGAGAGATTCAATGTGAGAGCTCCATCAAAATTTTCTAACCCCTAAAACACAGCTGGGGAGACTGTTATATAGACACAAGAGGGTGGAAAAGAGGAGGAAAAATTGGGGGAAATGAAATTCAAATTTCCCCCCAAAATGGCCATAAAGTGAGATATAAAGGCAAGTGGTAGCTTCTGGTTCCAAATGGCCGAGAGCCCTTCAACAAAGTTGAAGAGGAGCTTAAAAAAATACACTTTGTAGTTTACAACCAAGTCCGAAACAGCTCACAAGTAAGCCTAAAATACCGTGCAAAATAGGCCTAAAAGAGGATTTAAACACAAAGTATAAAAAGGGAGTTTCAAACAGAAAAAGGTCCTTAATCAAACATAAAAAGAACCTCAAAATATGACTATCTCAAGTTTGGGTCGGAGCCCAAAAATGCAGAATGAAGGTTCGGGAGCCAAAACACACAGTTTGGGGCCCCGAAAGTGGGCTGTTAGGCACCGGAAGTGGTGTCCGACCACGAAGTTGGTCTCTCGGACTACAGTGTCCCTCAAAAGGGAGGAAATAAGGTATGTGCCAAAAATCGGAGCAAACGAAGGTGGTTAAGCGGTCTCGAACCGAGGCACACGGCCATCGGCTCCGAAAAACCGAAAACCGGGTTCCAAATGGAAAAAATGGCCTACGACCACGAAACGTAGCCTACGGCCACTGAGAGATGATCTACGAGACCTCTCCTCCCGGGAAGAAAGCAGAGAAAAGCGGGCCTAGTTACGCAAAGCAAAGCACAAAAGAGTCCGGAAGTCCGGAGGCAAAGCTCGCAGCCGGGACTCCGCAACCTCAGAACGAGCACAATATGCAACATCACCAAGCGCTCAATCGGTGACGTCTGAGTCTTAAGGTCGGTCAAAAATGGGGTGTCTACAGGACGAAGCTATGAGCGTCTGTTTTGCAGACCTCCAAGAAATCGCTCCACCGGCTAAAAGATAAATATAGCCTGATGTAGATCTTCTACTGTCTTGGCATCTAGCAAAATCAGAGTTGGAATACCCAATGATCTCAAACTGATCTAATTTCCTATATGTGAGCATATATTCCTTTGTTCTCTGTAAATACCTCATAACTCGTTTGGCTGCTTTCCAATGATCCATTCCAGGGTAACTTAAATATATGCCTAACATGCCAACTATGAACGCAATATTGGGCATACCTTAGACTCCCTACAGCCGAGGCATAAGGAATCTTTTGCATTTCTTTAATTTCAAGATTGGTCTTCAGGCATTAGCTGAGACTAAACTTGTCTCCCTTAGCGACCGGGGTTTCACCTGGTTTGCAATTTTGCATGCCAAATCTATTGAGGACTTTATCAATATAGCTCCTTTGTGATAATCCTAGAATACCCCAAGAACGATGTCGGTGTATCTCAATTCCTAATACAAAGGAAGCATCACCAAGATCTTTCATGTCAAAATTCTTTGATAGAAATCTCTTGGTGTCGTACAATAAGCCTATATCATTTGTGGCAAGCAATATGTCATCAACGTATAAAACCAGGAATATGTGTTTACTCCCACTGAACTTGCGATACATACATTCATCAATTACATTTGTTTCAAAGCCATACGAAATAATAATTTGATGAAATTTGAAGTACCACTGACGAGAAGCTTGTTTGAGTCCATAAATGGATTTGGTTAATTTGCAGACCAATTCTTTGGGTCTCCCGATACAAAGTTTTCTGGTTGCACCATATAAATTGTTTCTGCAATGTCACCATTGAGAAATCTTGTTTTGACATCCATCTGATGCAACTCAAGGTCAAAATGTGCAACAAGCGCCATAATTGTCCTAAAAGAGTCTTTCGTAGAAACCGGAGAGAAAGTTTCTTTAAAGTCAATTCCTTCCTTTTGAGTAAAGCCTTTGGCTGCAAGACGTGCCTTATACCTCTCTACATTACCATTTGAATCCCTTTTGGTTTTAAATATCCATTTACAACCTACGGGCTTCACACCAACTGGTAATGGGACAAGTTCCCAAACTTTATTGTCTTGCATAGACTTGTACTCTTCATTCATGGCTTCTATCCATTTATGAGAGTTGGAACTTTGCATGGCTTGACGAAAGTTGATTGGATCATCTTTCAACATTCCATTTTCCGTCTCATGTTCCTGGAGATATACGATATAAACATCCGAAATTACAAATCTCCTTTCTCTCGTGGATCACCTTAATGGCACAGGTTCTTGAGGTTGTTGAGTTTGTTCCTCAGGAACAATTACCTCATCTGGAATGAGGGGTTGCACCATATTGTTTGGTTGAGGATCCAAATTTACTTCTTGAGTAATGACAGGTATAGGAACCTGCACTTGGTCAAAAGTAGTAGTAGGAATTGGGATTGCTCCCTTTTCCTCCTCAAAGACAATGTCTCTAACAGGATTTCTCCCCCCAAACTCAACATCCTCAAAAAACGTTGCAGTTTCTGTCTCAAAGATTGACCTACTTATGGGATCATAAAACTTGTAGCCCCTTGATCGCTCGGCATAGCCAATAAAGTAGCTACTGACAGTTTTGGAGTCCAATTTTCTTTCATGAGGTTTATAAGGCCTCGACTCAGCAGGACACTCCCATATATGCAAGTGCTTTAGACTAGGCTTTCGTCCAACCCAAAGCTCATAAGGGGTTTTTACAACTGCTTTAGTTAGTACTCGATTTAAGATATAAATTGTTGTCTTCAACACCTCACCCCAAAGAGACTCTGGTAAAGTAAAATGACTAAGCATACTTCTTACCATATCCTTAAGAGTCCAGTTTCGTCTCTTGAATACACCGTTCATACTAGGTGATCCTGGCATGGTGTATTGTGGAACGATTCCACATTCCTCTAGGTATTTAGCAAAGGGTCCTGGACGTTGTTCACCTGATCCGTCATATCTGCCATAGTATTCACCACCACGGTCAGACCGAGCACGCTTTATCCGTTTGTTGAGTTGTAACTCAACTTCGGCCTTAAACCTTTTAAAGACATTCAAAGACTGTGATTTCTCATGTATAAGAAATAGATACCCATATCTGGAGTAGTCGTCTATGAATGTTATAAAATATTGTTGACCATTCCAAGATGCCGTAGGGAATGGCCCACATATATCCGTATGAATTAATTCTAAGACGTCTGTAGTCCGATTGGCACCTAACTTCTTCATTTTGATATGTTTTCCCTTGATACACTCAACACAGACATCAAAGTCTGAAAAATCAAGAGAGTTCAAAATTCCATCAGACACAAGTCACTCAACTCTGGATTTAGAGATGTGACCTAGGCGTATGTGCCAGAATGAGGCTGAATGTTCCTTATTTAATTTACGCTTCGTACCTCGTGATTCCACATGCAAGGTGTCATTATAAGATGAAATAGTTTTCAGCAAATATAGATTATCAAAAGTATTAAGTAAACCAGTACCAACAACATTTGAATTAATAGACAAACTAAACTGCATATTTCCAAAAGAACAATAATATCCAAATTTGTCCAATACAGAAATAGAAATTAAATTCTGTCTAAAGGACGGTACAACAAAAGTGTCTTTTAAATCCAAATAGTAACCAGTCTTAGGTAATAATCTAAAGTGCCCTATTGCCTGCACTTCCACTGACTTGTGATCACCTACAAAGATATGTCTTTCAGCATCAATTGGCTTTCGATAGTTCAGGCAACCCTGCATAGAAACACATATGTAAGTAGTAACACCAGAATCTACCCACCAAGTGTTTCTTGGTACTGAAGCTAAATTTATCTCAGAATAGACCAAAACAGAAAATGTACCTTTCTTAACATGCCAGGCGGCGTATTTGGCACAATCCTTCTTCCTATGTCCGGGCTTGCCACAAAAGAAACAACCATCCTATGTTTTTTGTTTCTTTTGCTCCGGACCCTTAGGAGCAACAACTTCTTTGCCCTTATTCTTCCTCTTGCCCATATTCTTTGAGGTGCTAGCCAGATGAGCACTTTCAGTCCTGTCTTGCTTCAATCTCTCTTCTTCTTGCACACAAAATGAAATGAGCTCATTGAGAGTCCATTTCTCCTTCTGACAGTTGTAACTGACCTTAAATTGGTTAAATTATGCAGGAAAAGAGATAAGAACTAAATGCACGAGCAAATCATCAAATAGGTTGAGCTTGAGTACCTTAAGCTTTGAAGCAAGATGAGACATTTCCATGATGTACTCTCAAACATTATCCTTGCCCTCATACTTCATTGAAATCAAGCTTGCCAAAAGCGTGCTTATTTCAGCCTTATCATTTTTAGCAAAACGCTTCTGAATTTCCGAAAGGAACTAACTAGCAATGGTAACATCACCTGTTATTGCACCCCTGAAAACTTCTGGAACCCCGCGCTTCATGATCTGGAACGATCCCACTTTTCAAAGTACGCAATTTCCTCAAGAGTACTTTGTTCAGTAAGATCATTCGGTTTCGGCGTTCTCAATGCCAAGTCTATGTCCATGCAGCCAAGAACAATTAATATGTTCTCTTTCCAGTCCTTACAGTTTGTTCCATTTAACATTGGAACATTATTCATGTTGGCAGAGATTGAAGTAATCGACATTAAAGCTGAATAGAAAATAAAATAAAACGAATAAACAATTATACTCACATTAAGTAACCAAACAGATAATCTCTAAATAAATTAATTTAATGACAACATCTCAAGATACCTAGCACAACATTAATACCAAGCCTTTGGGTAGTGATATTAACTGTAAGTGGTATTTTTGTTGTAATGATCAAACATTGATAATAAATTATGTCAAATAACAAATCTATCTTTTGATGGATTTATTATGGAAAAATTACCCACAGGTCCCATGTGGGACATGTGGAGACCATTTAATCCCAAAACTTTTTGAGTGCACCAAAAAGTCCTTTCCTTTATCTCTCTGGTTTTTGCCTCTCTTGTTACGTGTTCATCATCAACAATGGGTTCATCAACATCAACAAAAAAAAAATCTTCAGATCTGGAAATTTTCTGCAGATTTTTCTGCAGATTTTTCATCATCATCAACAATGCGTTCTTCAGATCAATTTCGCATCCCAAAATTCGATGCTCTGTTTCTTCTTCTTCATCATCGACACCATCATCGTCAGTGTCGACGAAATTCGATCTTCGAACCTATTGGATGACTCTGATAGAAGAAATCAACCAGAAGCTAGATGAGGCCGTGCCTGTGAAGTACCCACAGCAGATCTACGAAGCTTGCTGTAGCTGTTGTAAGAATCTGCCATGAATATGGTTTTGTCAATTTGTCTCTCTTTCTCTCTCTATTTACAGATTTTTTTTGGGATAGTTGTTGATCTATGGTTGTTGTTGTTGATGATGAAATGGATCTATAATATCATTGAAACAGATCTGTAATGACTCAGATTTGTAATGAGAAAATTTTTGAATTCTGAACAAGTAATTTTCGAGTTTTAGTTACAGGCAGTGAAAACTGTAAAATTTTGCAGTTTGAAATTTTTTTTTGGTGTTGGAATGAATCATGGTTTAAAACTGTAAAATTTTGCAGTTTTATAACATACTTTAGAACTGTGAAATTTTACAGTTTCATAACATGTTTTAAACATTCCGACGACTTCCCGGTGATGTTGAACATTCCGACGAGTCTCCGGCGACCGTTTGACGGAAGTCCGACGGTAGTAAGATGTGAACAGTGTCTGTAAATTAAAAAAAAAAAAAAAGGATTTTTTGGTAACAATTAAAAATGTGTTGGACTAATTGGTGCAAGTATTTTGTTTTGGGATTAGCTGGGTTTTGAACTTGTTACATGGGACTTATCAGTAAGTTCCCCATTTATTATTCACATTAGGTTTCCTTGACAATTGGCACACCACAAATGTGTGTGTAATTCTGCCAAGTATTAATCCTATCTTTGGACCGGTTAATACCCGCATAAAACAATCTAGACAAGAGAGGTCAATTTGATGACATCTTGTTCTAATTGACTTATATTTAGAATGTTAGACAATTGATTTCAACTGTAGACGTTGCATGAAATTACTTAAATTTAAAGATTCCTTAATGCGTTACCCCGTATATATTATATAATTGTAAACAAAAAACACGCCCAACTGTTTACCGAATCCATTATGATGGTTGAACGAAAGCGTGATTATGGTATACCCTTCCAATCCTTTCCTTAAGTTTATGCCTTTTAATTTCTCCCTTGAGAGGATTAGAGAGAACTTTTCCTTTTGCATATCTCTTGGCAGGATTGAGGACCATTACCCCTTTTTGTTTAGTTGTTTTCAATCTGTCAGTTTTTTGCAGTTGGAAAACTAACTATCTATCACAATTTCTATTTCTACCACTCGTAGAAATAGAAATTACACAATGGTATCTACACATTAATTCCATGACAACCATACCCTTAAGCCTACTTATAACTCAATTAGATCACTTAAGTTTTAGGCTTCTTATAAATGATAACACACATTTAAATATGTGGTCCCAATTAAAAATTAATCCAACAGTTTGATTATAGAAGTGATAATACTTGCCATCAACACTGCCATTAAGGTGATAACGGAGTAGAATTTTTTATTGACTAGCTGCATATGTTCTTAAAATATCAAAATTCAAGATTTAGAAATAACAAAATTAGTTGTGCATAATGTAGCTGGCATATAGGTAAGAGAAAGTTCACTTCATAATGGAGAATTTTACTATGGATGCAACTTTTGGTAAATTATATTACTATATTTCATTGGCTCAGCTAAAACACAAAATTTGCATGGAAAATGTCATATATAAACAAATTTTTTACCACCATGTGTATTTATTACAAGCATTTACGGTGGAATACCAAACTATTTGGCTTTGCCAAAATTTGACAAGAGGTCACCAAAGCAGCACTCTAGTGGGCTACAATACCAGTTGCCATATATGAACACATAAAATGCACCACTGAAATTACAAATTTATGTAAATATCAACACAATAGAAATTAGCACATAAATTTTGCACACAGTTAACAAAAAATAACACAATTAACAGAAGAAATCAAGAAAATAAAATAAAATAAATATAGATAAAAAATGTGGTTCACCAAAATAGAGATCTAGGTGAAACCTAGGTGTATACCACTAATTCTTACATGAGATCTAGCAAACTAGTCGAGATTGAGGGATTGAGGGATCTAGATTGAGATCTACACACCCCAAACGCATGGTATTTGTCTTTTTGTAATTTGATTGACTTCGCAAACAACAAAAAGTTACAAGGATGAGAGATCAAACTGAGAGATTAAGAGAAGGATTGAAGGACAAGCAAGAGAAGAAATAAAATAGATAGAAATAGAGTGGCTTAGTATAAAAATGTGACATACCACAAAAACTGTTTCGTGAAAACCATCTCAAAACTGTGACCGAACAACCGAAAATGCTTAGGATTGATCAGCCAGTTGACTGGCAGCAACTTCAATAAGATTTTCGCAAAACATTTTTATGATTTGTTGCATTACTGGAGGGTTAGAGATGTGGGCTGAAAGAGAGACAACTCTTATTTCATGAGAGGGATAGGGATTGAGATACTAGGTGGTGCATCATGATTTATTAGGTGCAAAAGCAAACAATTTTATTCACATTTTGTAATTAGATAAAATAGTGTAATTGAACATATTAATTGTATTGGATCCTAGTTAAAAGTGAAATATTTTAGGAGTACTTACCAATTAGTCCTGTTAACTAGACTTATTTACCTACAGGTCCTAACTAATAAATTTAACACTATAAAAATAAGAGAGTGATAAATTTATCACTAAAAATTTATTCATAAAACAAAGAGACTGATAAATTTATCACTATAAAATTATTCATAAAAAAAAAAGATTGATAAATTTATCTTTATCACTTAATAAATTATATCAAATAGGACTTAATGGGTAATAAGTCTCCAAAGTAGGACCTATTGGGTAATAAGTCTCCAAAATAAGACCTATTGGTAGTTTACCCAATATTTTATTGATTAAATTGATAAAGGAGTGTATTTTATTTACACATTTGACAAAATTTGTGAACAAAACTCAATGCCAACAGATAAATTAGTCTTGTACAATGGGAAACCAATATGGATTTGCTCCAAGAGCAATTAGTAAGTTCTTACACAAACAAAAAACTATTAGTTGAAAAATTAGAATAAAAAATAAAAATAAAAATATAGGGAAAGACGGTTGATTGTGTCAAAATGGCATTTTACCAACTTGATCAATACTAAAATTTGACATTTTAGTATAATAGCAAGCGAAATTATAATTTTTGGCATTGCCAAAATGGCAACAACCATGCTCTATTGTGAATCCTACTATTTATGTGTCTAGAAATAAGAAAATTGAATAAAAAATTTTTAATAGTTCCCACATAGCTTCATTATTATTCGAAAATAAAATAGGTAGACTAGATTTATTTTAGGTGTGACTCATACCACGCTAAACTTAAATGTACATCATACATTCCATTTTACATAACAACAAGACTAGCAACACAAGAACTAAACATAAAAAATACATTAATAGACAATAGTTTTGTTTATGTTTGATTTATGTGGTCCTAGACGTGCTATTTATTGAAGAATAAAGCTATACATAAAGGATTATTTACACGAAGACTCTCTAAACTATTGAGAAGTATCACTTTAACCCTTAAAATATAAAAACTTACAAATAGATCTCATAAACTATTGAGAAGTATCACTTTTCTCCCTAAGCTATTAAAACATACAAATGGACCCCCCCTAAATTATAAAAACGTATAACAATTTGTTTAGGGGGTCAGTTTGTACACTTTTATAGTTCATGGACCAAAGCTATACTTCTCAATAGTTTGGGGGATCTATTTGTACATTTTCATAGTTCAGCAGGTTAATGTGATACTTTTCAATAATTTAGGGGGTCTCCACGTAAATAATCCCTTCATATTCTAATTTTATTTTTTTTTAATTTATGTTTTCTCACTTCTTGAGACAAGACAATATGATTTATATTAATAAATATATATGGTATACACTTACTTTGTTTAGAAGTAAAAGCAATAAAAAAAAATACAATAAACAATAAAATCATGTCACATTTTTCTATTTCCATGGACAATGATTTACATACACATTCAAATGCAACAATGACATGTCATCTTGCAATAATAAGCCACAACAATAGGTGTTTTGACTTGAAATGAAGGCTATACAGATAGATTTTTCATAAAAAATCATACAAAATTATGTGGCGTGTATGTTTTTTTTTTTTTTTTTCAATGCAAAACACCCAAAAAAAAATGTCATAAAAGGCCATATCATTCTATATATAAATTTGTGGGGGTAAATTACAAATACAACCCCTAATATTTGTTTAAAATATAAATTATTCCTGTAATTCAAGAAATTACACCCCGCCTCTTAAATTTCTAATTTCATAACAAATTGTCTTTTTTATTAATAAATTAACAGTTTTTATTAGTAGCAGAAATATATTTCAATTAATAATTCAAGTAAATTTATTACTGTATAGAAGAGCAGTTAGGAATTTTATTTTTTTAGTTAATTCTACTAAATAAAAAATTTCACAAGACGGTATTTGTAATTTTTTAAATCTCGGGAACAATCCGTGTATTAAGAAAATTTCAGGAGGTGTATTTATAATTTATCCAAAAAAATTGTGTTTGAATAGCATTCATTACCCTTTTGAGATGGTAATTATTCAGTAGTTGTGGAGTATCATGTGACGTTACTTATGTGGTGTTCTAAACTAATCACGTACCAAAAAAATTTACAGATAAACCATGTTCACACACCTTCATTAAGTAGTTACACAATAATTAATGATGACTTAGGTAGTGTGTCTCTATATAGCACCCTTGCACTTTTATCGTAATCTCATTTTAATCCCGTCACTTTCAATTGTAATAGTCATTCATTATATGTTAAGTCATATTCTAATGTTACTCTTCCGTTCTGTCCCTCTATTGCTAATACAGTTGACGAAAATTAAAAATAAAAAGACCAAAGTAAGATTTTAATAACAATATAGGGGTACTAATGAGACGAAAAGAAGTCTTGTTTAGCTCACCTGACAAGTTTCATTAGCCTTAACAACGGGAATAACTCTCTTTCATACTACTATTTACCATACTCCTCCATATTTCATTTTATTATCCCCACTCTAGGTCCACAATGAATATTTTTAAACCGTTCATCTCATAGACTCAATAATATAGATACGTTGGGCCCCACACCAAAAAAAAAAATCATTAGATATCATTAAACACATGAAAAAATTACATTTTATTTTTTTGAAACTAATAACAATTTTGATTTTAAATTTAAACTATCTAATCATCGTTGCGGACCTAGAGCAGAATCTACAAAATGAAATATATATAGAGAAGTATGGAGAGGAGTCATTCCTTTGAATAACAGTATACGAACCTTAACTTTAAATTTTACAAGCTTGATTGTCATATAATTAACGAATGAAATGACGATATTCTTTTGTATTGTATTGGATTAGGGTTCTGAGTTCATACCCCATGTCTGAGTGCAATTTTGAAGAAGAAAACATCAAAAACTCCTTGGAAGCTAAGGGCAAAAGCGAAAGCATGCATGTCCGGCACATTACAAAATCGCATAGGAACCACAGCCCCAACAAGCTTTGCAAAGTATGCCACAATGTCGATGATCACCATTGCGACTGTATAATTGTCTGGATCTATCACAGACACATCCACAACGCGCCCTGCATTCACGATATACAATGGCAAAAACACTGCCGATACAAACAAACTCAGCCTCTGCACAATCCCGGACCCCAGTGGTGACCCTGGCGGCACCGCCAACCCCAATATCATCATCCCAAAAAATGTTGAGTATCGACTCGCTCAAAAAACCAACCCCGAATAACATGACAAGCATGGGAAGAAGTGCCACTCCTTTATGCTATTCCCATCGGGGACTTTCCTAATCATCCAGAACATTACTGGCCAGAGCACGGAGACTACGAAAACTACCAAGCCTAGCCTGTAAGCCTGCCTATCGATAAAATCCAATAGAGAAAGATTGAACAGATAAGAATAATATTAAGTTTTTTTTTTTTTTTTCTTTTGTTATTCTTGTAATCTGTTTTTTTTTTTTTTTCT